>JAFVLL020027043.1:0-24575 GCA_021397915.2 Tor tambroides | reverse complement strand
GTAGTCTAAGAAAAAAAAACTGAAGTGAATCAACAAATTATGACTAATTTCCTGGCATCATGTGAATAATATGTAATCATGTAATCTATAAAAAGGTAACTGTTATCTGATTATGAGCATTTTAAAATGTAATATAATCTATCTACGATTACTTAATTTTTGGAATTTGATTATGTAATTCAATCCAGATTACATTTAACCAGTTACTACCCAGCTCTGTCTGATGCTTTTTTCACATCAGTCAGACACTCTTTTCCTGTCTATGTGGGCAGTTCTTGGCTATAATTAAACATAGGAGCTCTACCACAGTCTGGCTCTACAATGGTTAGTGATAACTGAATCAAATAGTCTTGATATGACAGCTGAAGATACAGTACTATTTCTCTATAGAGCTGCAGTGTGGACACAGAAGTGATGACGTAGAGATTCCAGCCGTGACCGCTGTCAGCCGGCTCTGTGGGTTTGCAGACAGACGTCTTCCTGGATCTGAGGAACGCAGAAGAACATCATAAGAGTCACAGATTTCAAACATCGTGTTTCTTTGAGTTAAAGTGCGGCCACATTTACTGTTGTTTGCTGAATTTTCAAGGGCGAAATCCAGGCACTGGAAACCATACAATCTGAAAATTTAGCGCAAATATTTCCCAATGCAGATTTTGCAACTGGTTGTGCAAATTTGAAAGCAACAAAAAGTTGCTTGATTTATAAGTGTGAGCTGTGCTTCATACAACACTACACTACTGACCTTTTTGCACACTAAATTTCCACAAATTTCAACAACATTTTGCAAATATGACCGCACCTTTAGTCCACGTACACTGCTCTGTGTGTCAGTAATAGGTAGGGTTGGGAATCAAAAAATCAATTCCAATTTCAAAATCGGATACTTAAGGTCAGGAATCGGATACTTGTAAAATTAAAATTTCAATTCCACCTATCAATTCCTGTGTGGGCATCTTTTATTTTTAGCTGGCGAAAAGGGGCTGTTAAAAATGTATTTGTCTTTGAATCATTCATTCAACAGATTCACTCAAAAACACTGATTCATCCAGTAATGAAGCAAGTAAATCTTGAGTGAGTCATTGAATCATTCCATTCATAAATTCCATCAGATTTTGATCAGTTGTCTAGTATTTTTTCTTCAGAATTGTGAGAGAACTACAACCTCCTTAAAAATTTTTCAAAAAAGGCTCAATTTATCCAGAATCGTGCAGCTCTACTTTGCACACAAACAGCTCTTAATCGAGTCCAGTTTTTATGTAGCTGGCTGATTTTTATTCATGGTATTCAGCAGCAATTAAATGTTTTGCAAAAAGAGACACAAAATAAATATGTTTGATATCTAAATGTTTGACTTCATTTTTTTTTAACCACATTGGAATCGAAAATTGGAATCGATAAGAATCGGAATCGATCAAATTCAAACGATACCCAACCCTAGTAATAGGTTACTTCATTACACAAATACCAATAAATTTAAAAAAAAAAAAAAAACATTTCTGTAACAATTAATTACTTGTTAAAATGCTAGACTGAAACGGGTTGTGGGATTACTTTAGTTGGTTAAATCCAGTTATACATTAAAGCGTTCTTTAAATAAGAGGAAGCCTCGACCTGCAGTGAAAACTTACAATGACAATATATCTGAACAAAACTGAGATGTTAGATGAAATATGAATAACCGCATGCAGGTAACACTCACAGTGGGTTAGGGGGAATTTTAGGTTGTTTTTTTGTTTTGTTTTTTTCAGACCAGTCCACTGTTAGGATCATGCTACTCGCTAACTTACAGGAAGGACCTGGACAGAAGGCTTTCCAGTGTTGGCGTTGAGGATGGCTCTAGACCTACAGCTACTAAAATGCCTGTCAGGGTTCTGTGTTCCCTCGATTCACTACAATAAGAGTTACAGGCCATTTACACAGCACATATTTACACAAGACACTACCATACAAGGCTGCACGATAAATCGAAATAAAATCGCAATGAAGCGCGGTTCTGTGATCAGTAGTAAATCTTCATCCGAAGGCCAGAGGGTGCTCTCGAGCTGAAAAATATGCCCCGCAGAAGAAACCCAGGAAATCCCTATAGCAGTAGCTGAATAAACAGAAGATTTAACTGCTTTCATTGATTCAACGTGACTAATAAACACATGACTACGACATTATATGATTTATCAGATTTTTTAAAATTGTTTTTTAATTAATAATTTTCATTATAATAAAGTATATTTATAGGGCTGGGCGATATGGCCAAAAAAATTATCACGATAATTTTTTCCGTATCAGTCGATATCGATATTTATCACGATAAATGTCAAATCTTTACTTCTTTCAAGTTTAAAGCCAGAATTTTGCTCCATTTGCTAATTTTCCATAAAATAAATATCTAAATAAAAAAAATAATTTCTTAGTTTCTGCATGTTCTAATGAGTGATATCGTTTCAAATCAAGAAACAGGTTTGGGTTGCCTGATAATATTAATAATAATAATAATATCACTTTTTTTTTTGTCTCTTAGAAATGCACAATGATAGTAGCTCGAGTTAGCATGCAGAGGTACATTTTTGTTCCTTTTTAAAATCAGTAACATCTGTAAAAATTGTACCAACCTCAGTTTTATATGGTTACATTTATTCTGACCAAGTTTTTTTTTTATTTTATTTTTTTTTATTAAGCATATGAACTCCCATAGTAGCATACATTTAAATCATGATAAACACAATTAAAACCACACATATAGCACCTCAATACCATGGTAAAATATATAACTATATGGTTTTTAGGTAGCCTATTTGTATGAAAAACAGTAACAGTAGTCTAAAAACATTCTGTAAATGCACACATGCTATAGCTTAATCACAAATACATACACTATAATTATACACCATTACTCCTGTAATAAAATTCAATGTGAATATCCCACATTTCTGCCACAATACCATGGTGCAGTGAGTGTTACTACAGTAAATCCATGGTAAATGATGGTGATGTGTAGATTGAAAAGCCTTCTGACTGTCTCGTTGCACAGTGTTTCTCCTGTTTGGCTATAAACTAGTTTAAATCACAGAGTCATTTGTATTCATCGCTGAATTCAAGCGCTTCACACTGGATCTCACAGCGCTGTTTAGTGCTCGTGTGACCGAGCGAACTCATCTGCTCTAGTGAGTTCGCGCCGCGCGGCAGTTTGAACTGTGATCCGAGCGGATAAACGGTCCGTGTGGCGCGATTCAAATGAGTCACGCTGTTTCGTTCCGCTTTTGGTGCATAGACATTATGTCGAACATTTATCGAACTCTTCATATCGTTTTATCGAGGAAAATTATATTGTGATAATTATCGTTATCGAATTATCGCCCAGCCCTATTATTTATAATGCAATGCCTTTATCAGTGCTTAGAATACTATGAAATATGTTGCGTGCCTTATTCTATGTAAGAAGCCACATCATCTCACAGAAGGATTTATTTCAAACACTCGACTGACGTTTGGAGTAAAAACATGTTATTAAATGTGGTATTTTCACATGCTTTCAGATGGAGCAGCATTTGTTATTACACAGAGCCGTAGTTCACTGAGAAGCTATGCAAACAGCTGTCATTATCGCAGAACGATATCTTCGATTTCATAATCGCGCGATTAAATCGGTCTGCGATAATGAACGCGATATTTGCATAGCTTGTCAGTGAACTACGGCTCTGAGTATGTGAGTATGTGAAGTGACGTCTGGCCAAGTATAGTGACCCTGTGTGGTAAATGCTGCTCCATCTGAAAGCACATGATGGAGATTTACTACTAATCACAGAACCGGCTTTACTGACAAGATGCGCATGATAATCGCATTCGATTAATCGTGCAGCCTTACTACCGTACATCCACAAATCAAACAGCAACGTCATACTGAAAGAATCAAGAAGTCAAATCGTATGAGAAACAAGAATTTTAGTCATCAGCGTATAAATGTGTTTACTTGCAGTGACTGTGAACACACACACATACGTGTTTTTGCGGGCTGGCCTCTCTGTGTCCTCTTTGCTGTCCACATCTGCCGCGGTCAGGAGAACGATATGATTTCCTTCCTGACAGAGAATCTTCAGCCCAATGAAGAGCTGGATCCTCAGAGCGCACACCTCCATCGTGATGGGTGGACAGGCCTGATATTATATTGACAATATTAGTAGTTCCTGAACATGCAGAAAACACTGCTATGATTTAAGGGTCTTGTGGAGGGTTGATAAGCTTTTCTGATTCTAATAGTTTTTCAGATTTACCACTTTGATCATCAACACAATGTTGCATGTTTTCAAAGTGATTTCTGTGGCATAATGGACTTCTTTTTCACTAATGTGACCGTGCTGTAAGCCACTATTTAATTGTCAAGATATGAATTAATTCTCTCTTTTAGAGTACGTTTCTGGGACATTTTCACCCATTTTATCATCTGGCAGTTGTAAAACTGGTGTAAAGTAATAATAGCACAGTAATAGCTACGTGATGTATAATTCAAGCTCATAGAACAAACAGTGCTGAACAAGTTTAAGGTTTAATCCTGTTTGATACGCAACACTCTAAATTCTCAACATGATTAAAACTTTGCTGAAAAACCTGTTGTACACAATCATGTGCAAGCCTTCTGTCGTCTGATTGAAAGTTGAAAGTCTGATTGAAAGTTATCAAGTGAAAGGCCTTTTAGTATAATTGTAAATAATCTTTTAATTTACATCATTACACCAAACATCATTTTTAGAAAAAAATCATATTAACATTTATGAAATGTGATAATACATCAGGCTTTTGAGCCTGACGATCTCTCAATCATCATTACACTGCACTACACTATATGTTTTGCTCCCACAATAAAAAACTAGAAAGCTTTACCTATTTTAGTAAGTGCTCTGCTATACTGTTATAAGCTCTGATTCCACAAAACACACACAGACGTACATATATATATATATATATATATATACAAAACGATATATAATTAAGGAATGTCACAGCTGTGAAATAAGAGAAAACTATACAAAAACAGGAAACCCATAAGTTGCTTTACCTTCATGGTGGTGTCGATGTACGGGTCATCGACCCGAGCCGCTACTGCGCTGCATCTGACAGTAAAACACTGGAGAGCATTCCTACAGCAAACACAACCACAACCCTTTTTAATTCAAATTTTAATCAAAATGTTATAAATTGCTTCAGTACAAATATTTAAATATAAATGCCAACATTTGGCCAGTCAAAATGAAGAACTCTGGAGAACTATGGAATAATACCATAATACAATACTGGTTACTTCACAAATATATCAATGTTTTGTTAAAGACAAAATAAATAAAAAGCACATTTTGGCTATTTAATTTATGCAATGGTGAAAAAAAATTGGCAAAATATATGGGGAAAAATGCAAAAAACGTGTTCGGTATTCGGCCTAGTGTTTTATTTTGTTCGGCTTCGGCCAAGAATTTTCATTTCGGTGCATCCATAAGTTCAACAGTTCATATGTCAGGAAGTGTTGTGTGTGTGTACTGTGGACAGCGAGAATTACCTGGTGATGACGTAGAGGAACTGGTCACTGAGCACAGCCTGATGGGCCTTTTCTGGGTACTGGTAGGTGGACACCAGCTCCACTGTGTTCTTCAAGCTGTACATGTAGCCAGTGTTCGGCAAGGAGAAGAAAACAAACACACAAGTAGGTTCCCCACCTTTGGAGATGGAGGCTTCTTCCTGTTTACCTGTTCAGACAGCAGCAGGAATCCATTCAGTCCAAAACAGAAGGGTTTGGGTGAGCGAATGTAGCACACACAGTGTTCACTTACCAGTAAACATGGGGTGGAGCTGCAGGGAATGCAAGTGCGTCTCCTCAACACTGCAGCCTTGAAAGAAATCAGGCGCAAACCTCCTAAACAGAGCAAACTAGAGAGATGACGTCTGACAAACAAACACGGCACATTCAGAAAGCAGCTCGTTTTCTAAAGCTGTTTCACTATACCTGAATAAGACGTAGTCCACGTTCATGTCCCCTTGGCTCTCTGCCTCCATACCGGTCCACTCCAGAACTAAAGAGACGCCACACTCCTGCGCTTCATTACCAAACATCTCCTGATGCTTTGGGAACACAAAGAAGTCCTCTTGCTCATGGAGGGGGCTGAATCCGTCTTTTGTCATTTCTAAGAAATATATATATGTATAAAATATACATATATGCTGGGCAATCGCGAAATGAGTTCTCTTGCACTGCTGATTGCATTTTAAAGGCTTAAAATCACTTGATTTTAAAGCACAATGCTTAAAAATGCATGCAAACGTTAAGTTTTTGTCACCACGTAGCACAGCAAAATCCATGTAAAAGCATGTAACCACGATAGAAACGATAGTCCAAAATCTCTACCGGTTGACACATTTCTACCGGTTAATTGTGTCTACCCCTACCAGCATAGTACGCACCCAGCCTGCATCTTGACTTTTTTTGTTAGTAATACCTGCATCTTCATCTAGGCTGGTTTCAGTCATGATATCTTCAGGTAGCAGTGTGTGCTCCTCTGCAGCCTGGCTGCTCTTCTGCCGCGGGGTGAGCTTTACCACCAGGACCTCCAGCTCTGTTTGAAGGGCTACGTATCCAGCACAGAAGGCCACCTGAGACGGGCTCCAGCCCTGGATATGAAGAATCAGCACCCTCTCGAAGTCCAGCACAGAGAGCTGCTCGCTCAGCGTCTGACGCTTCAGACTGAAGACCACCAAACTCTTGGCACAGCCCACTAGAAGATCACCTGCCAAAGTATCACAGGAGGACTCAATTATGATGTGTGAATTATGGAGTGAAGTGTGCCTTTTCAGCATATTCGACTGATTTCTGAAGAATCATGTGACACTGAAGACTGGAGTAATGATGCTGAAAATTCAGCTTTGATCACAGGAATAAATTACATTTTACTATATACAGGCTACTCAAATAGAAAAGTTATTTTAAAGTGTAATTATATTAGATGAAGTACTTTGCTCACATGCAAATTTTTGATTCACACCACAGGAAACTAAGGACTGGAATGAGACACGTCACCAAAACACAGACTACATCAAATGTAGTTATTTTGCAGTTGTGTTTGTGTTTTCAGTGCTCAGGTGTTCTCACCGGTAAGACTGCAGCATGCCATACACAGCGGCGGCTCAAACAGAGGGATCTCAATAATCTCCATCTGCTCTTTGGGAGTCCCGCGGAAGGACGAGCCCCGCAGGAGGTGACCCAACAGACGCACCCCAACACGAGTCTTCTCGGCAGCCTGGTACCTCCAGTTAGTGTAGGCCCGGAGGTAAGTGGCCTTGTTCTTCTCCTCTATGGTGACTAGGTAGTCCCCTAAAAAAAACAAAACACAGCCAAATGCAAGTTAGAATCCACTGACTCCAAACAACAAATACATGATCACACTTACTGTTGGAAAGAGAGTGCCATAAAGAATCACCATTATTTGGACATGTACCATGAAAATAACACATCAAACATATTAAAGAGAGCACACTTTCATGACTATGTTTCTTAACACACTTAACTCTTTCCCCGCCAAACACAGAGTTTCATGTTTTCACTGTTATACGCTAGGAGGCGTTTTAATATTCATCTCCTGAATGAGTCTAGAATGCCCCGATCAAAAACACAGGCAAGGAAGACGCAGAGACGTGCTATCTCGTATGTAAGTATATGCATCTGAAAAATAATGCAATCATCAATAATAAACCGCATATAAACGAAAACTGCCTAATGCTACCGAGTGAAATGTGGATCTAGGAAGTGGTCAAGGACTGTGCAAGCTTTGGGGGTGCTGATGGAAGCCATCTACTGCGTGTTTGCTTTGATATTACTGCATATGATCCAGATGTAGTATTTGATAAAAATGCGATTTTCTCAGCTTTTTGCTCAAAATGTTGGTTTTTTAATGAAACTTACCAACATTCACGTGTTTATAAAAAAAGAATGCTTGAAGCTAGATTTTTTTTTTTTTTAAGTAGAAGCTCTGATCTTTATTTTTAAGCATTGCATGTTCAGATATTCATACAACAAAATATTCTGGGGGCCATGAAATTTTAGTGAAAATCAGCAAAAATGTTACTGGTGGCTTTCAAAAACGCTGGCGGGGAAAAGAGTTAAGTGCATTTTGTAATATTGTTAAATTAACGGTTTTAATTTAAGTACATTTTAATCATCTTTTGTCATGCTTTAAAGAAGTACACTGATTTTGACAACATATTAAACCACATGTAAAGTACTTGATTATAATTTGTAACTGTACTGTGTTGTTTGATATTACTTTTGAAGTTATTTTTAAATGTACTTAATTGCAATTGCATCACTATTACAAATGTGTAATAATAAGAAATACATTTAAAACACACGACACAGAAGTTTCAACAGAAATGATATTAAAGTATATTTTAGTTTACCATAGTCAGAGCACTCAGCAGTACTTTAACCATTTGTGACCCTGGAGCACAAAAGCAGTCTTAAGTCGCTGGGGTATATTTGTAGCAGTAGCCAACAATACATTGTATGGGTCAAAATTATAGATCTTTCTTTTACGCCAAAAATCATTAGGACATTAAGTAAAGATAATGTTCCATGAAGATATTTAGTAAATTTCCTACTGCAATTATATCAAAACTTAATTTTTGATTAGTAATATGCATTGCTAAGAACTTCATTTGGACAACTTTAAAGGCGATTTTCTCAATTTTTTTTCCGGCACCCTCAGATTCCAGATTTTCAAATAGTTGTATCTCAGCCAAATATTGTCCTATCCTAACAAACCATACATCAATGGAAAACTTATTAGCTTTCAAAAAATTGACCCTTATGACTGGTTTTGTGGTCAAGGGTCACATAAGCTATTTCAAAGACACAAGAATTACGAATTTAAATCTAAAGATTTCTGCTTAAGTGGGTCAAAAAGCACTTTAAAATTTAGCTAACTGCATCTAATATAGATGTAGACTACAATACATATTAATTTACTTGCAAATAACATGCAGTTAATTGTCAGTACACATTACTTTCACTTTAAAAGTGTATAATGTACTTGGTAAATACTCTTTTTAACAGTATGCTAAAGTGTCCTCCTATTTCTCAAGGGACCGTGGCACTTCTACCACCGTCTTATACTCCAAAGACGCTGGACTGACCCACGGCGCTGTGGCGGATGCTGAGCACGGAGCCCATGCAGCTGAAGCGGCAGATGAGCGGACATCCCTCCCGCTGCAGGCTGTACGCCTCGACCTTACAGCCGCCGGAGCTCACCACGAACAGCGCCCCGCCGCCGCAGCACACCAGCGCCGGCTCCTGCTCCGCCGCGACAATGTGCTGAGACGCCAACGGGTGGCAGTTATAGACGTGTACCATCTCTGCGGCTAGTCTACATGTCTGCGGAGAACCACGGAAGAGCTGCGTAAACAAAAAACAAGCGACGGAAAAACAACAACACGCTTGACGCAGGTATTTAAAGTAGGCGTGGTTTCGAGGCCCGGAAGCGGCCTCTGATTGGTCAGATGCGGTCGGTCTAAATATCCTTTTTGCTGTTTTAACTATTCACTGTGTATTTTTAATTCGGTTGCTGTTTAGATTTCTCTGTGTCAGTATTTAGGTAATAATAAATTGTTTTGGAGCATCAAATATGCTTTAGCGTGGTCACGAGACAGCTGTTCCTTTTCTCAGCGCTGGTTAGGGTGAACCAATCACAACCGTTTGAGTCAAGTAAGCAAGATTTAAAAAAAAATCAATTTATAAGAGATTGATGGGGCGAATTTGAATTTGTATGCCAGGAATTAATTGTTATTTATTAAAAGTTTTAAATGATTATATGTGATCACGTTAAAATATTTTTACATAAGACAAAAATCGTCTAGAGATTTGAATGCAGCCCAATGGAGGACTCGGCTTCTGAGCCAGAAAGCGCCCTCTGAGGGAAAATATATGTGACATAGTTAATAACAATCTACATTTGCTACACAACGCTGAATGTGCTTAAAAGTCTGATCAATATCACATGCCTCAGTCTTGTGACGATCAGCCCAAAAACATTAACACCCTCAGACGTCAGTTCATGTTAATGAATCGAAAGTAAAATTAATCTGTCTACTAAATATGTGTGAATCTTTTAAAAAAAAAAAAAGTTAACTGTACTAACTTCTAGACAATATGATGAACACATTGGTTTTCATACCAGTTTTGTCACATTGTTTATTACTTTTGGATGAATATCACAGGGAGAGGACACATTTTACTCAAAACTAAATGAAATTTAAGGCTGATGATACATGGGGCAACTATTTGAGCAATTTTGCCAGGCAACTTTTTTTTTAGCAGTGTTGCTTGGGCACTTTCCCGCTGAGAATGGGTAACAAATTTCTATCTGGATACTTTAAATCGGTCGTGGGCCTGTGTATCACCTGGGGGCTGTTTCATAAAGCAAGTTTACCAAATAAACCAAGCTTATTTCAGTTAGTCTGACTTATTTTGAACCAAATCAATTGACAATAAGTCAGACTAACTGAAATAAACCTGGCTTATTTGGTAAACCTGTTTTATGAAACAGGCCCCTGGTTACCCATTGACGGCAACATTGCTCAAAAAGTTGCCCCGTGCATCATCAGCCTAAGTCTACAATCTGCTTAGGTTTTTATTATTATCAGTCAAGCTTGATTTACCCTTAATTCACATCTGTGAGCTTTTCTTAAAAAAGACTTTTGAAAAAGAAAACTATTCGTGCTATTATGTTTAAAACATCCTCACTTTATAGCCTTTGTGTTGACTGTATTTTCCAGTCATCTTGAAGAGGCTGCAAAAGGTCTTAAAGGAACACTCCACTTTTTTTGGAAATAGGCTCATTTTACAACTCCCCAAGAGTTAAACAGTTGAGTTTTAACATTTTTGAATCCATTCAGCCGATCTCCGGGTCTGGCGGTAGCACTTTTAGCTTAGCTTAGCATAGATCATTGAATCTGATTAGACCGTTAGCATCTCGCTCAAAAATGACCAAAGAGTTTCGATATTTTTCCTATTTAAAGCTTGACTCTCCTGTAGTTACATCGTGTACTAAGACCGACGGAAAATGAAAAGTTGTGATTTTCTAGGCTGATATGGCTAGGAACTATACTCTCATTCCAGCGTAATAATCAAGGAACTTTGCTGCCGTACCATGGGTGCAGCAGGCGCAGTGATATTACGCAGCGCCTGAAAGTAGTCCCCAGCTAGGTAACTAGTTATGATATAGCTGGGGACTATTTTCAGGCACTGCCTGACGGAGATCGGCTGAATGGATTCAAAAACAGTAAAACTCAACTGTTTAACTCTAGGGGAGGTGTAAAATGAGCCTATTTTCCAAAACAAGTGGAGTGTTCCTTTATGGAGCTCAGCTGTAGTCTCTGCTGCTTCTGACTGACTGTGAACCAGTCTCTGTGTGGGCAGAGCCGGCGCCAGGGCACCTCCATCCGGTGGGCATTTGAATTTTTATGGGGGGCACAAATCACCTTGTGGGGGGGGGGCTGTGTGTGGGGCTTACTGTCTGTTGTAGGACTTCATTTATTACACAAAATTATTACATAATTTGCAAAAAGAATGCGAAAAGAAATAAAGACAATTTCTTGTGAAGCATAAAATGTGTATAAAAGTAATGTATTTGTGTGTATACTTACCTGCAATGACACCCAGTCATTTTTATGAGTTTTGTGGGGGGTTTTTTGCACTTGATTTATTGTGAATAAAATCACTTCTGATTGGGCGGTGAACACGACATGCCAAACACTGTTGAAGTTCGTTGAAAACAAACTGGGAACTCACAGTTGCTGCATATAAATTAACAACACACATTACTTGTTATTTTTATTTTTTCATTTTTTTGTGCTGCATACATTTAATTAATTTTTTTTAATATATATTTTGCTATTTAAAAAAAATAAATAAAATAGTGACTGTCTGATGTAACACGATGTGTGATGTAACGTTTACCATCAAAACCTCTTAAATTCTTTCTATATAGCATTATTTGTGTTGTTAAGTGTTTTTTAATGCATAAATAGTCATATCACTTGTTGGGTATTTTACTTTTATGGATAATTTCTCAGGATTTAGAAGTGTAGCATTAAAATGTGTGGATGTGAATTCAACAACCAGACACATGTTTAAAAAGAACTTATTTTTTATTTATTATCTAAAAAACATAGAAATCACTTTATTACAATAAATTGCATTAATTAAATTAATAATTTCATTAATAATTTTAAATAAATTATTACGCATTATATATTATAAAGCACACATTATTCTATTTATATTCTATCTACTTGTATTATTTTATTTATTTAAATCTTGACCCTCTAACTCTAGCACACTCTATTGTTTTTCTATTCCATCTACTTGTTTTCTTTTTTATTTATAATTATTAAAAAACAACCCTCTAACTCTAGCACTCTCTATTCTATTTCTATTCTATCTACTTGTTTTCTTTTTTATTTATAATTATTAAAAAAAAAAAATTCTCTAACTCTAGCACTCTCTATTCTATTTCTATTCTATCTACTTGTTTTCTTTTTTTATTTATAATTATTAAAAAAACAACCCTCTAACTTTAGCATTCTCTATTCTATTTACTTGTTTTCTTTTTTTATTTATAATTATAAAAAACACCCTCTAATTCTAGCACTCTCTATTCTATTTCTATTCTATTTACATGTTTTCTTTTTATTTATTATAAAAATGACTCTCTAACACTAGCGTTCTCTATTCTTTTTCTCTTCTATTTACTTGTTTTATTTTTATTTATAATTATTAAAAAAACAACCCTCTAACTCTAGCACTCTCTATTCTATTTCTATTCCATCTACTTGTTTTCTTTTTATTTATTATAAAAATGACTCTCTAACACTAGCGTTCTCTATTCTTTTTCAAATTCCATCGATTTGTTTTCTTTTTTATTTATAATTATTTAAAAAAAACAATCCTCTAACTCTAGCACTCTCTATTCTATTTCTGTTCTATCTACTTGTTTTCTTTTTTATTTATAATTATTAAAAAACAACCCTCTAACTTTAGCACTCTCTATTCTATTTACTTGTTTTCTTTTTTTATTTATAATTATAAAAAAACACCCTCTAATTCTAGCACTCTCTATTTTATTTCTATTCTATTTACTTGTTTTCTTTTTATTTATTATAAAAATGACCCTCTAACTCTAGCACTCTCTATTCTTTTTCTCTTCTATTTACTTGTTTTCTTTTTTATTTATAATTATTTAAAAAACAACCCTCTAACTCTAGCACTCTCTATTCTATTTATATTCCATCTACTTGTTTTCTTTTTATTTATTATAAAAATGACCCTCTAACTCTAGCACTCTCTATTCTTTTTCTCTTCTATTTACTTGTTTTCTTTTTTATTTATATTTAAAAAACAACCCTCTAACTCTAGCACTCTCTATTCTATTTACTTGTTTTCTTTTTATTTATTATAAAAATTAACCCTCTAACTCTAGCACTCTCTATTCTATTTCTATTCCATCTACTTGTTTTCTTTTTATTTATTATAAAAATGACTCTTCTAACACGTTCTCTATTGTTTTTCTCTTCTATCTACTTGTTTTTTTATTTATTTATAATTTTAAAAAAACAACAACCCTCTAACTCTAGCACTCTCTATTTTATTTCTATTCTATTTACTTGTTTTCTTTTTTTATTTATAATTATTTAAAAAAACAACCCTCTAACTCTAGCACTCTCTATTCTATTTCTATTCTATTTACTTGTTTTCTTTTTATTTATTATAAAAATGACCCTCTAACTCTAGCACTCTCTATTCTTTTTCTCTTCTATTTACTTTTCTTTTTTTATTTATAATTATTTAAAAAACAACCCTCTAACTCTAGCACTCTCTATTTTATTTACATTCTATTTACTTGTTTTCTTTTTTTATTTATAATTATTTAAAAAAACAACCCTCTAACTCTAGCACTCTCTATTCTATTTCTATTCTATTTACTTGTTTTCTTTTTATTTATTATAAAAATGAACCCTCTAACTCTAGCACTCTCTATTCTTTTTCTCTTCTGTTTACTTGTTTTCTTTTTTTATTTATAATTATTTAAAAAAAACAACCCTCTAACTCTAGCACTCTCTATTCTATTTCTATTCTATTTACTTGTTTTCTTTTTATTTATTATAAAAATGAACCCTCTAACTCTAGCACTCTCTATTCTTTTTCTCTTCTGTTTACTTGTTTTCTTTTTTATTTATAATTATTTAAAAAACAACCCTCTAACTCTAGCACTCTCTATTCTATTTCTATTCCATCTACTTGTTTTCTTTTTATTTATTATAAAAATGACCCTCTAACTCTAGCACTCTCTATTCTTTTTCTCTTCTATTTACTTGTTTTCTTTTTTTATTTATTATAAAAATGACTCTTCTAACACGTTCTCTATTGTTTTTCTCTTCTATCTACTTGTTTTATTTATTTATAATTTAAAAAAACAACCCTCTAACTCTAGCACTCTATTTTATTTCTATTCTATTTACTTGTTTTCTTTTTATTTATTATAAAAATTACCCTCTAATACTAGCGTTCTCTGTTGTTTTTCTCTTCTATCTACTTGTTTTCTTTTTATTATAAAAATTAACCCTCTAACACTAGCGTTCTCTATTCTTTTTCTATTCTATCTACTTGTTTTCCTTTTAATTATTAAAACTTTTTGTTTTTCTTTACATATTTAAATGATTTAAAAAATGTTTTAATTATTTTAAAAAATTAACCCTCTAACACTAACATTGTCTATTCTATTTCTATTCTATCTACTTTCTTTTATTACTTTTTACTTTTTTCTATTTTCTTTTTATTACGTCTGCTAAATTACTAAATGCAATGTCAATGTAAATGTAAAGCTTAACAGATCATTAGAGACAGAGCGCTGATTTTGTCCATCATTAAAAGCTACTTGACTGAAGAACCTGGAAGCGCTGCATTCATATATGAATATCAAGACCAATTCAGTGCCATTCACAGCAAATAACACTGGGCCAGACCGAGACCGGAAAATGTGCTTGCCTTTGAAATATTGCAAAGCTGTCCCCTCTTTTCCATTATAAAGTTATTTACATTTTTTGGAAATGGCCACACTGGTCCTTTAGAGGTCTGTTCGGGTTCATGGTCTGGAAATTTTTTGTCTCGTTTCCTATCTAGTCCAGTGTTCTTCAGCCGAGTCATATTATTATATTATCGTGTTGTATATAATAGGACCAGAACATTAAAGTGGCCTGCAGTCAGTTCAGTACTGTTCAATAGCTGCTTCGTTTTCTGATTACCTTACGTCTGACCCAGATGAGAGGGAATCCCACACCTGCCTTCATTCTACAGCCGACTTTTGAACCACGGGTGCCGTAAGATCTGCTCTAAAGTCGGCCGCTTCGCTGGATTGCGTTTCAGACACTGGCCAGTCAGATCACGGCATGCTGCAAAAGTTTGGAGGAGTTAGTCAAGACGTATGAAAATACCCTCTGATAATTTAAGGTATATGGAAACATTAGCATAGCATCTGTTTCCTCACCGAAGGATACTCTGGACTTCCAAGAATTAGGAGAGGCTTTCAATATTTGCTGGACTTGGGAAAAAGGCAGCCGCTTGTTCACCATCAAATACAGCGTAATGCCCAGAGCCCAGACGTTTGCTGGGACGGCGTAGTATTTGGGCTCCGACAAAGCCTCTGGCGGGCAGTACTCTACTGCTCCTGTAAGCAAGAACATTTCATTTCCCACATTTATTTTTACAATACAAAATAAAACACAATGCAATACAAAATACCAGCTCACCTAAATATGTCCCGCTGTCGTAGCCTGCGCTCTCAAGCAGGTGAGCGGCGCCGAAGTCAATCAGCTTCAGCTCCAGAGTGTCGGTGTTCACCAGGATGTTGTCAGCATGGATGTCATTGTGAAACACGCCGTGGTCTATGCAATGCTGCACCGCCAGGACTAACTGGCGCATTAAGCTGCATGCGATCGGTTCGATCAGTCCTGACGAATCGTTGATGAACTTTCGCAGGACCATGCACGGTTGAGGGCACTCCAGAATGAGCGAGAAGATCTTGGGCCGATCAAACCACTCGTACATTTGTATGACGTAGGGGCTTACTGGAGGACGCCTCAACATGAGCATCAGCGCCACTTCTGTAGGCAGAGGTCTGGAACAACCAGGCTAGAGAACAAGACAACAAAAGCTTAGTTAGCTATCCACCCTTTTCTTCAATGCGGAAGTAAGCCTATGGGCAAGACTTCCGGTTCATTAGCCGCTATAACGAGAAGAATAACAACGTGCAGTAAACGGTAAAACTGTTTGCACTACAAACAATTAAGATAATACATTAAAATAATATGGTAAGACACACCAATTTGCAATATCATGCAGCAAAACGAACTGGTTTGTACAGCTAAAAATAGCTGGATGTGGATGAGACCGGAAGCTAGACCCATAGAATTTACAGCAAGAAAAAGGTGGATAGATTTTACAATTGTTTAGCATTTTTTAGATATAATCAACAGAGCCTTTCCAGCTCAAAGCTCTTTGGTACTTCTAGGCTTTACCACTTACTTTTATTTGTAGTGTGTTAACTACAGTAAATACAGTAAAACCCTTAAGGTGCAGTTACATTAGCAGAAAAGAAGGTTCATTATTGTCTATATGTATAAAGTACAGCAAAATTTCACAGAGAATCTGTGCGCACCTTTAAATCAGTCAACTATATATTCTTTGCCAACTTACAATTTCAAGACAACAGCTGTTGTTCCATTTGCACAGTCTTTTGATGGCAACCTGCAAAGAAAAAAACAAACCAAAAAAAACAGACATATTATAATTTTTTTCTCAAACTCTTCATTATGTACTTTATTTTAAACATACATCTTTGGATGGAGTGGACATGGTTCTCTACATAAGGATAATGTTCAGTGAAAGCATGTTACCTCTTGGCCATCGGATTTCCGTATTGCCTTGAACACCTTGCCGAAGCTTCCCTTTCCTATCATATCCTGCAGTGTGTATAAACTGTACAAAGATTCTGAAAAACACAAGAGGTTGCAGAATTACAGGCCTTATTTAATAACACTGCTGGCTGTAAATAAAATCCATGTAAGGAATACGTCTCTTAAACAATGAGCAAACTATATGTACATGGTTAAAGTTTACATGTTAGGTGATATCAGAATTACAAAGTAAAAATAACACTTTAAAAATAATAGAAAATAAGGGTAGAGCTAACATCACACTCACCGGTGGTTGGTTCCCAATTGAGAAGACCTGGGGCAGATGCCGGCTCGGTGTCAGGCACGACAGACGCTGGCTCGGGATTGGAATCCACTCTTGTCCGTCTGCAACGGAGGAACGGCTTCTTAACGGCCTTCCATGCTCTCTTGAAGAAAGCATGGATTCTACTCCTCCTGTTGCCTCGAGTAGGAATTTCTTCATTGAAGAAAAACAAAGAGGAAAGTATTAGACCAGTTTCTGACCACAGATTAAACATCAAAAGGTGTCTATCTAGTGCATGTTTACATAGAAAAACAATGAAAAAGCAGCTCAGTGGAATTCAGAAACGTGTTTTGTGTGAACGGAGCATTACAACTGCAACCCCTTACAAAAATTAACCATGGTTCCTATAGTTAAACCATGGCAACTACAAATTAACCATGATTTTGCTACACTAACCATAGTTTAACCACGGTATTTGTAGTAAAACTGTGGTTATACAAATGGTAATTTTCGTAACTCATCAATAAAATCTGTAACGCAAATATTTGACTACAATATTTATTTTAATATTTGTGGCTTATTTTATAATGAGATGTTTATAATAATCTGACCTGTTGGGCTTTTCTCAGCAGAAGGCTGTGCACTCACTGCTTCTGCTTCTGCTGCTGAAGCCCTTGTTGACTCGACAGGCTGCTGTGAGTCTGCTGGCAGTGAATCGATACTCAACTCTTCGTCGATCCACTCACAGAAGCCGTCGCAGAAGCTGATGTTATCCAGCCACGCAGCCGCTTCTGTCTCATGAACACCGCCCTTAGGCACGGACTCGGATGCTGTGCACATCTTGAAAGTGGACAAACTCTGTGTAGACTGGATTGTTCGAGGAGACTTAGTTTGTACTGTATACGTTTCTGTCTGCAGACTATTCTACCGCTCTGCAAACTCGTTCAAGTAACGATCTTCACAAAGATTCTCCGATTCTCACTATCACCAACTGTGACGTCATCGCGGTGTTCGAACGTTCCAAAATGGAACGCAACAGAGCGGGAGTCTCACAGCGCATTTTTTAAAAGCTGAGGTTTTTAAAATTTGTATCGTTTTGACGCGCCGGCGCTTTGGCGCATTTCTCAGATCAGAAATGAAATTCTCAAAACTACTTTTTCAACCTCCACATCATCTAGTCACTTGTGCACATGATAAAAGCAGTTTAATTATATAGTTCTCTGTGCAATAGTCTTACCCCTCAAAACATCTACTCATTAGCTCATCGTATAAGTGATTATGGTTGATCTAGTTGTCATAAACTGTCAAGCATATTTTCTACACATTTCTATTAGCCTTTTTATAAATTTGCCATGTATTGTGCAGGTGAATCTTGACTTTCTCTAATAAAGAGAATGTAGATCAACCAATGATAAATCCAGTACAAGTTCTCTGCATGCACTGTAAAACCCAACAAGTTAGGGTAACTCAAACCTTTTGAGTAAACCAATTGCCTTGGCTTAAACCGTGTAAGTTTTAAAACTTTGCAGTTAAGTAATTAAGTGATTAAAATTAAATTACTTCAGTGTGAATTTCCGTGAGACTATTACAGTTTTTCTCAATTGCTTTGGCACATTTTTCGAAACAGTCTTAACATTCTCTAAACTGTGAGTGCAAATGTCACAACTGTTTGCTGGAACTTCAGAACTTTATTGCATGTCTGCAAAATGTAGTTACTCACCCAAAACATTTCATTCATGCTTCAAAACCTAGTTATGGTGTCAGTAATTTGGCCAAGGCCACCAAAATATAAAGTATTTTTGTCATCGTGTGAGCCACACTGGTCAAAATGTTTAGTTGTTTTTTCACCATGACAGTCAACCATGGAAATTAAGGTTTTATAAAAAAAAAAAAAAATCTGATATTTGTTGAGAAGAGTCAATAGTACATAGAAAAAAAAGTATATGAACATTTGTATTTATACAGTACATTTATTTTTGTACGAATGTATTACATGTAAAGTGAAATCTTGCTTGTCCAATTACTGTACATTTCATATTTCTTATGTTACCACAAATACACAAAAATACAAAATAACATCCATGAAAAAAATTATTCTTGGTGGACATCCTGTCGCTCTTGTTGGTCAGGCCAAAGATTTTCATCAACATCACATCTGATGTTTTCCATTGCCATGCACCGGGGAAAAAATCTCCTTGAATGCCGCACCCATCCCCTGCAATGATCAGCTGTGATGTCCTCATGTAGTATTACCTGATGTAAACTATGGCAACAGTTTGGATGACAGTTACTGCACTGAAATGCAGAAGGCTGCACTTCTTATGTATGATATATGGCATACATAAGAAGCACAGCCTTCTGCATTTCATAAAGTAATGTGTGTGGGATATCTCTGAACACTGAGGTGATACGTAAATTTATTTTTACAGATGTCCATATGAGAAACAATTACCGTCCGAATCGGGCTATAGTCAGTATGTTGTGGACCCATCAATGTTAAGTGTTAGAACAGGGGTGTCAAACTCAATTCCTGGAGGGCCACAGCCCTGCAGAGCTTAGCTCCAACCCTAATTAAACACACCTGATTCAACTAATCAAGTCCTACATGGTTTGTGTGTTGGAACAAAACTCTGCAGGGCTGCAGCCCACCAGGAATTGAGTTTGACACCCCTGTGTTAGAAGATATTAAGCAGACAGTCTACTAATACCCTAATGACTGCTAGTTGACATGTAGTTGCAAAGTTACTTACTGTTAGTAGAATGTCTAAAGTGGACTATCAAAATAAAGTGTTACAAAAGGCTTTTCCCCAGAATGAATTATCATTCGACTCTCAAGGCTTCCTTTACAAGTGTTTCTACACTAAGGACAGATGAAAGACTATTCTGAAGTGTGTTTACTTACATCCACATTAAAGTGTCTTTTCTCACTAAAACTCTTTCCACAATGAGAGCAGCTGAAAGGTTTTATTCCAGTATGAATTTTCATGTGATATTTAAGTTGACTTTCACATACTGTATGAAACACTTTCCACACTGAGAGCAGACGAAAGGCTTTATTCCAGCATGAATTAACATGTGCTTCTTCAGGCTTCCTTTACACGTAAACGTCTTTCCACACTGAGGACAGGTTGATTGCTTATCTAAAGTATGAATATGCATATGCGCCTTAAGATTTCTTTCTTGTGTGAAACTCTTTCCACACTGAGAGCAGGTGAAAGGCTTTTTCCCTGTATGTATTAACATGTGATTCTTAAGGCTTCCTTTGCGTGTGAAAGTAGTTCCACATTCAGAGCAGGTGAAAGGCCTTTTTCCAGCATGAACAATCATCACGTGTGCGTCAAGGCTTTTATTGTGTTTGAAAGCGTTTCCACACTCAGAGCAGCTGAAAGTCTTTATTCTATTATGAAACCTCATGTGACTCCTAAGGTAATTTTCTTGAGTGAATGTCTTTCCACAGTCAGAGCAGCTGAAAGGCCTTTTGACTTCTGTTATTTGAATGCTGTTTTCAGTTTTGGAGCAACTCACTGATGTTTCTCCAGTGGTGACATGAGCTTTCTGATCCTGATGCTTCTCCTCCACTTCATTCAGATCTTGTTCTTCTATCACTTTCATCAGGCCTAAAATGAAAACATTAAAGTGATGAAAATCAAGTGGGGCATTTGGAGAACCAAAGGAAATTATGGTACATTCACACAACAACACTTTTTTTCTTTGCATTTTTTGAAACGTTTCGCGTGCAGACAAAAAAAAAAGTCAAAATGATCTCTGTTCACACAGATCCATGAAAACAAAAACACTGCATTATGCTGATAGGCCAGTAGATGGCCCTGGGGGTAAGCAGATAAACATCAAATTTTCATTTTTGGGTGAACTATCCCTTTAACACAAGCTCCAGATATTTTCACATTTTATTCTACGACATTAAAAACACACCAGTTACACCACACTCATGATTTTTTTAAAGCTGTTACGTTTCTTAAAAAAGACGGTTGCTAACAAGTTGCTAAATGGGACTACAGGCGCTGTTGGAGACATTAAACATAAGCACACCGAACAGTTTATCAATTTACAGTATTTTCCAGTTAACTGTAGAATAACCAATTAATAGTTTCCCGCATTTTATATTGTTGTTCAACAATGTTTTTTTGCTTTGCCCCGAAATGCAACCAAGTCTTTGGATGGAAGATGCTTGCTTTAGCGTTTTCCCACCGTTGTATCCCAGATCCAAGCAGAGACTCGGGGTTCGTACCATAAGGTAAACTCATATTACGATTATTCCATGTAAACACCACATTTACCGGTTTAGTAACAGTGAAAGTCAAACTTTAATGATGCATAGTGCTTAAAGCCACGTTAAAATTAAATGTTTACGGCCACATGAAACTGAAAGGATTTTCTAGAAGCAAGGGTAAAATAACATTTTGTGTGACCACCCTAACAAACTGATAGCTGAAATGTGGCATTTTAGTCACTAAAATAAACAATCTTATCATATCCAAAAACTTGCTCACTCTGCAGTTATATAATAGATTAAATGCACTAGAATTTTATTGAATACTTCGTGGAGACACGTTTTTAATTAAAATATTCATATCAATCAAGGATTTACTGACTTTTAATGGACATTATTTTGAAATGTACAGAAATACATGCTTTAGTTGTGATTATTTCATTTATTCACTTAGGACTGTGCAGTTAATCGAAAAACAGTTTCGATTTCGACCTCCAGCGATTATGAAAATACAATAATCGAGATAAAATGATTATTTTGCCCCATTCCGCCTCCTTTGCAGCGTTGCGCTTTCATTCCTCCATAAAAGCCCAATTTCACGTGCAAATCAGTAAAATCATGTAATGTGACTTTTGCAAAATGGGATGTGGTTGATTTATTGAAGTGTATTAGTTTATTCATGTTTTAAAAGCACTAAAGAGAACTTGCGCTTCTGTGCCTGCGCTCACAGACGGAACAGAACACGGACATGTAAAGTCAACTTTAGGTCAAGCTGCACGCCTAAATGGTCAAATACACGCAAAAATGTGTCAAAATGCAGCGCTTAGTGATTATTCACGCAAACCCTCGTCGGTCATGTAATGAATGAACCTTAAACAGTTGAGAATGAAAATACACATGAGTGTTTCCCTTTCATTAACTGAAAACAGGCTAGACTAATCGATTCTTGGGATTTAAGAATCAATATTCTTTCATAAAAATGAGAATCTATTAAAATCGAGAAATCTATATTTTTCAGTTGTCGGAAGTATGGTGGTGGTGACGTTGAAGGCAAATGACTGTGGTGTAGTTCGTTTATAGCCTAAGTTTAGTTTAAGTTCTGGCGCTTGTATTTAGGCTTCAAAATGTATAAAAGTTGTATTATTTTGTGAAGATTATCTTGATGGACAAAACGTGTAAGTTTCATGAACGGTGGTTGAACACAGAGCTTATTTTTTGCGATAATCCAAAAGCCTATGGAAAAATCCTATTGGCTTTTTTGTGGAGGGCACCAGTGTGATGCTAACAGCCAGTTGGCCTACAAAGTAACGTCATAGTTCCACCACTCTATATCGAGACAGTTTTGCTATCGCGATACCACGATATTGATAATACTGGTACAGTACATCCCTACTGCTGAAAATAAAAAAAGTCTTTGCTTTGCCATCGCAGACATTTTAACATATATATCAACAACAACAAATCATATCCATTTTCAGAGTATCTTTACATGTAGTGTTAAAACAGTTATCATTTTAGGGTGAGCTAACCCTTAAAATCCATATTACTTTACCAGTATACTGCTGTTTGTCTTCGAAGCAGACTGTAAGTATTGATCCTGGAGAATCTCAGCACTGCTCAGGTCCCTGTTAAGAGAACAGACAAATAATAAAGACGTTAATTTCATAAGAATGTGTTTACAGAAATTAATTTACAAAAGACAATTATGGAGTACATGATTACAGAAGATTTAAAAGCGCATATTTTTATAATTAAAATGCGTGGCAGCTTAGTTAAAATGACATGGCAGCTTAGATATGCAGCCTTATAAGGAAGCATCCTTTCATTTGGAAAGCACCCATTGTCTGGTCACCCTTATGGAACCCCTCCTTGTACCTGTAAACGATCCTCAAGTGATTTTACCTTCATCGAAGTCTTACCTGTTCCATTCCAAGTCTCCAACAATCTCCTACACTCACCTTCTAGTCTCCAGTGATCTTCTATACTCACCTTCAAATCTCCAGGGATCTTCTATACTCACCCTCAAGTCTCCAGCGATCTCCTGTAGACGGTTTCAACGGCAACAACATAAACAAACGTTACTGCGCATGCGCGCTTTTGTGGCCCTAACTTAACTTCTGGTAGACATCCAAATAGAATCAATAACAATAGCTAGCCTAAGCCCCTCTAGAGTAGATTTTTTGATAAGCAAAATATGTTTGCTGCGTAAATCAGATGTACTTATTAAAAATGCAAATTCATTCTCTGCCAGCAGGAGGTGCTTTAAAGTGGGAGAACTAGAGGTTTCCCCGGTAATGGCTATAGACAAAGCAGCAGTGAGCTTACAAACGCTGCTTTATCAGGCATTACATGTTCGATGTCATTTTCATTTCATCTTGCATTTTCTAAAGACATGCAGTCTTCCTTCAGGAATACAGTGATATAAAAACACCCGTGCATCGTTTTGATTTTTAAACGTGCATTACGTGCTCATGTTTATTTAATGAAGCCTTTTGGAAAATCGGTCAGTTTTGATATCGTGGCGGGTCGCCATAAATAAATAAATAAATAAATGTATGGTTAACACATCCCACAGCACAACAACCTGAGCCCAACTTCATTACTCATCACTTTAACTTTAACTGCGTTTGTAGCCGGCACCACTAACCAGACCGATAAACAAACACAGACCGGAAGTTAACGGGCCAGGCGCGTGCGCCCAATGAAACCGTCTATACTCTCCTTCGAGTCTCCAGTGATCTCTCTCCTTCAAGTCTCCAGTGATCTCCTATACTCTCCTTCAAGTCTCCAGCGATCTCCTATACTCTCCTTCGAGTCTCCAGTGATCTCTCTCCTTCAAGTCTCCAGTGATCTCCTATACTCTCCTTCAAGTCTCCAGCGATCTCCTATACTCTCCTTCAAGTCTCCAGCGATCTCTCTCCTTCAAGTCTCCAGCGATCTCCTATACTCTCCTTCAAGTCTCCAGTGATCTCCTATACTCTCCTTCGAGTCTCCAGCGATCTCCTATACTCTCCTTCGAGTCTCCAGCGATCTCCTATACTCTCCTTCAAGTCTCCAGCGATCTCTCCTTCAAGTCTC
>JAFVLL020027042.1:0-14017 GCA_021397915.2 Tor tambroides | reverse complement strand
ACAACGTATAATGGGACACATTAGAAGAAATCAACTTGGCAACTTTTTAAGAAATGTGTATAATGAACCTTTACCTGATTGTACTTTAATTACTTCAAAACCCCAACTTTTATTTGTACTTTTACTTTTCTGAACTTCATCTCTTGGTAATCAACAACTTTTATAACTTAAAAGAGTTATAAAAAGCCATTTTCATAACTCTAAAGAGATAACAGAAATATTTTTTGAATAAATGCCATAATGCAGAACTGAGATTATGTTGAATAAGACATTAACAAATATAGTTTTTTACAGGCATTAACATTTAAAGGCATTAACTTTTGCATGTGAAAGTAAACGAAATATAATACTACTCATTTCATACCAATTAAACAGTGATATTTATACCTTAAATGTAAGGTTTTGTAGCACCTGACAGGGAACGTCTTGCGATATCAGGATCAGTTTCTCTTTCTTGGAGCAGCTAAACTAACTTTGTAATCAAGAGAAATAACCAACATTAGCGGTTTCAATCCAAAGTTACAAATTAAACTTATGTGCAAAATTGGAATATCGCATAAAACATTTGCGAATAAAGCACCGTTTCCACCCAGTGAGCTGAAGCGAACAAAATCGTCACTTCCTAGTTAACTTGTGCTAAACATCACGAAGAAAAATTTAATTTGCTGCAGTAGAAGCCACTGTATATTTTTGGCGCCTGCATTAGAGTTAATTATAACAAAGCACTTTGACGAAAATTTGCTCAAGCATTTTAGAGTGATTTAAGCATTTCAGATGCTGTGCAATGAGATCTGTCCATTGGTTTGTCCAGTTTTATGCTGTCCCATTGCAAAGTCACATTTAATGCGCATTAACAAATTTATTCGGTATAAGTGTTTCCATCATAGTTTATGCGCATATTTTCTTACCTGAGAAAGAAATTTATCTGACTTAGTTAAGTGCATACATTTTTTGTGCACATTTTTAGAATCTATGCGCATCCTGGCGTTTCCATCTAGCGTTTTTTATGCGATATCCCAAAATGCGCATAAAAGTAGATGGATGGAAGCACAGCTATTGATAAAGCAATCAAAACCAGCACCTCAATAGAACATCTGCAGGAGACAGAAGATGAACTCAAAAATGACAGGAAAAACTGGAGAGTAAAGGGGGTAAAGAAGATGAAAAAATGATGAGCTGTGGGAAGGCAATGCCCCACTAAGCTAAAATTAGCAGTAGCGTGACAAACTCCAAGGGGCTCAGACTGAGATCCTCCATCATGTTGCCCAGAAATCATTCACCCACTCAGAGTACACAGGAAGGGACCATCAGCCAGCAACTAACACTAATGAAGCCTCCATGGAGCTTCCATAGTTCAGTGCCCATCAGCTCAAATCACTATACATCGACACTAGGCTCAGACAAAACACTCCTGACTGACACTACAGAACAGAAGCGTTTGGCTGTGCATTACGTTCAAGTACAAGAAAACCAAAAGGAGCAAAAAGGCATGAGGAACATTTCAGACGTTATTTAATAATGAACAATGTTCATTGACTACACTGAGAAGTTGTTCTCTTTGTCTGTTTGAATCGGCAAAGTGCAGCTTAGCGAAACCACTACGTGATTTGATAAAACTAACACGATGCGTTCATTGCGCAGCTAGGCTGGGGAATGTTCGGAAAGTGTATTATTTGTGGGACCGGCTTCGCAAGTAGAGCGCCTGAGCAGCATCATGGGTTGTAATTGCCTAGCAACCCTGGACAAGTGAGCTTTCTAAATTAGCTGATAAAGAGTGGGAGACTTTTCAGCTAGTTGAGTAAATTTCATTGTGCTAAATTTGGATAATTACGGGAGTTTTCAGACACTGCAGTAATGAATGGCACTTTGTTGTATTAAATCCAGGGCTAAATGGCTGGAATATGGCAAAGACATATTGGGGGATGGAGGCCAACACCTCCATCAGTCTGCAGGCAATGACTGAGATTCCACTGTAAGAACCTCATGAACCCAATCAAGTCATAATGAAGCTCTGATTGAGAGGGAAGTTCCTGGAAGTGTGATTGCATGGGGACAAAACAGCCCATAATAATTATTCCAATGTAGAATATTACACCATTATAATCTGATAATTTGCAATGAGAAAAACACATCACACTCACTCATTGTTAAAAAAAAAAAATAAAAATCTGAACTAGAAAATGAGAAGATAAATAAAAATACTAGGGCTGTCAATTGAATATGTTCACGTAGTAAAATTAGATAATGGCTCAGTAAGACCTTGTAATGTTTTTGAAAGATGTCTTTCATGCTCACCATTTATAAGATGATCAAAAATACAGTAAAAATGGCAAAATTGTGAAATATTTGTACAATTTAAAATAACTGTTTTCTATTTAAATATATAGTTGTCAACATCTGAAGTGGATCAAAAAAGTTCATCAAAGTTGTCCTATTTTTTTTGTTTTAGGACAACTTTGATGAAAGGTTTTGATCCACTTCAAATGTTGACTACTGTAGTTTAAAATATACAGTAATTAATTCCTTTGATGGCAAAGCTGAATTTTGGATTTTTTTGATGAATAGAAAGCTCAACAGAACAGCATTTATTTGAAATATAAATCTTTTCTAATGATGTAAAAGTCTCCACTTGTCACTTTTAATCAATTTAATGCATCCTTGATGAATATAAGTATTGCTTTTAAATAAAATGAACGGTAGTGTATAAAACATATATTTAGTAATACATTATAAAACAAAATAATAAAAATAAACAGTGATTACTATTTATACACAGTATAAATAAATGATTACAATTTATACTGTCACACTTTATTTTAAGCTCCTATTCTCGCTATTAACAAACCATTAACTACGACTTTTGCCTCAAACTCCTAATTTGCTCCTTATTAATAGTTAGTAAGGTAGTTTTTAAATTTAGGTATTGGGTAGGATTAGGGATGTAGAATATGGTCATGCAGAATATGTGCTTTATAAGTACTAATAAACAGCCAATAAGTTAATAATAGGCATGCTAATAAGCAACTAGTAAATAGTGAGAATTGGTTCCTACACTAAAGTATTACTATTTATATAAACACACACACATTGACAAATTATATACCTAATGCTGTTATATAATTATATACATCCTCACCTCACCATATACATTGACATATTTGTGATTAAATTAATTAATTAATTAAAATGTATAATCATTTGACAGTCGTAAAATAGGGAAAAAGAGGATATGGAAGTAAAGGAAGAGGATATGGAAGTAGAGGATGAGGAAGTAAAGTTTTTCTGAAGTCTGTCACAGCCTCTTGGCCATGTTCACCTTGACCCCACTGGCCTGATGAGCTCTGCTCATTTCCCAACACTGGGCTCCTTCCCCACCACTGAGCTAATCAGAGCAGGCAGGTCACACAGACCAGCGTCCGCCAAACAGACCAGCAGTGGAGGAGGAGAATCTATTTTAGGACACGATTCTGGGCCTCCACATTCAAAAAGACACATGGAGACATGAACGGTGTAATTTGTTCCCTTCCTTTCAACCATTATGCCTTTACTGTACTAGTAAAATTTAATCAGTCATATGCCCGAAAAGTTACTGGAACTAAATCTACGGCCTCCGAGCGGGAAATACTTTAGTTTTCTGTACAGACTCACCAAAAATACCACAAGTTACAAATGCAATGCCAGAAACTCACTGCTCAAACATACAGATATGATGAAACCAGCTAAATCTGATTTAAAACATTTATACATGTATACTCCATGTGCTGGACTGCTCCTCAAGATCCAGATAGCACAATGTTTTTAATGGGAGCGGGCAGCGCTAAGGTCCATTACCAATTCCATCTGGAAGTGTGTCCAACTACAGGGCCCCCATCTGCCCTCAGGCGATTTGAATGACTAGCCTGTTTCCAATTTTCACACTAACTCTAATATCTAAAAGATACCTACATCCAACCTCTTTCTCGTCTGGTGCAACTGACCCTCTTAACAATGAAACAACATATTCAGCAATTTTTTTCTGTGCCTGTAACACACTTTCTATCTTGACCTTTGCCGCTAGCTAGCATTCACGCAAGCCATTGTTAATTACCTCTCCAAATGCTTAAATGTGCTGGTTTGTGAACTTTTAATTAATGTAGCCACTGTAAATCCCATCTGAGGGCATGAGAGATGAAGGGGTTTGGTGTGTAGGCATTTTGTGACACTTTGATTTTTAATAAAGTGCTGAAAGTCAAGCATACAAATATTCGACGGTCTAGCACAGATGAGAGTCTTGACCCTTATTTATTCAGTAAATGAAATACAATATCTATTACACTGAATATACTTTTATGTTTGCACCTTGTCACAAACCTGGCACTGAATAATCAAGGTATTGACCTCTCAAAAGTTAAAAATATTGGATAAATCTCACTAATAGAATGTGGCATATAGAAACAAAGAGCGAGCGTGTGAACTGCTGTCAGGTCTCAAAAAGTGTGTTACTGAGTAAAATACTCATTTCACTCTCCTTCACTCACACAGATTCATAAGATGTGACTTCTGCAGTCAGAGGAAGTCAGCGTGAACCATTAAGTGCCTTTTAGTGACACTAACACTCAGTCTAATGTTGCCTGTGGGAACACTGATTTTACCGTTGAACCCACTGTTCCATTATTAGGGGCTAGTCTAGCTGTGCAGCTGCTATGTGACCTACCATTGCTGGCTCAGTGTTTATATCTCACTAAAAAAAGGAAAATTCTCTCATCATTTTCCTAAATATCAGTCATGAAACTGTTGTCTTGCTACAGCTGATTTATAGGTTTATAATTTATGCTTTACAATTTTGGATTTGCCTCATTTTTGAAACTTTCATCATTGATTCTGTTACCTTCCTGTTTAGTACTGTGAAGCTGCTTTGAAACAAAATCTACTGTATAAAAGCACTATAAAAATAAAGGTGACTTGACTTTTATGATCCACAGAAAAAAGGGTAAAATAGGTTTGGAATGACATGAGGGTGAGTAAATGATTACAATTAGGGATGCTTATAATGACCATTTAACCGTTAACCGACAGTAAAAAATTTAACCGATTAATACTATCAGTTAAACGGTTTAAAAGGATGTTTTTCTACAAGCATTTTTTTTTTTACATTTGCTGCATGGTGAAAGAAAACATAATGCTACAGAAGTTATTTGTTTACTCGCAGGCACGTGCCTAGGCTATACAGACATATTTCGCTGAGCAAGCACCTGCTTTACCTTCACTTAGTTAACTGATGTAGTATACGCAACACAATGGCAAGTGGCAATATTGGATAAATGGTTATCAGAGAGTGAATCCGTGAGTGAATGTATTCAAATTCTGAATGGATTATTATAGCCTAGAAAGTGAGCGATGGGCGCTCCCCTTATAATCACTGGAAAGCTGTCACTCATCTTACTGTAGTTCATCGCGATCTCACAAAGTTAATAAAAAGTAATAAAAGAACCTTTACACTGCGCAGTTAATCTCTTATTTACATCATGTCTACACTTTCTTTGTTTTAATGAGAGAGTTCGTGAACGTGTCAACAGAACAGAACGGAACGGAACACCGGCATTTTGGGTGGTGAAAGGATTGTAACCTAACTGCCTCTGGTCACTGTGCTAGTGAAATCAACAGATATGTCTGTGATTGGCTATATTGCTCAACGCTGCAAAAAACGCGCTGTGAATAGAAACATATGACCAGTGGATGAAAAGTCCCAAACCACAAATTAACGGGATTTTTGTGATGGTATTTTTGCCACGGATCTAACAGTTAACAGGCAGCGCTCCAGTCTATCCGTACAGCATGTTCACATGTTACTTAAAAAAAAAATAAACCAGACAGGGTGTACACTGAGGTAGGCCTGCTATATTTTATGTCTGATGGGATCAAAGAACAAGACCGGTACCATTCTTCAAAGTGCATTGAAGGATTCAGTGTGTGTTTTAGTTTTGTCATCTTAATTGACCATTCTCAAAACCCGCCCACCCTTAGTTACTGTTGCCATGACCGACAAACAATGCTGCTCTCATACTACACACGTTCTCACGTGGTGAAAAATACATCGCAGAGCAAAGAGTAAACTGACAACACACCGACAGACCAGTGTTGCCAACTTAGCGACTTTGTCGCTAGATTTAGCGACTTTTCAGACCCCCCTAGCGACTTTTTTCCAAAAAAGCGACTAGCGACAAATCTAGCGACTTCTTGGACAAACCTTAGCGAGTCTCTGTGATCGCTGGTACTGCCGCAACGGCGCGAGGTCAGCGCGCACGCACATCTTTCTCTGCATCTGCTCTGTTCAGCGAGCGGCTCGCGTTCAGTTAAATAGATATTATATTGCTTCTCTAATTTTCCATGAAAATATAAGCAAAATCACAGCACATGAATTGTCTTTGTCTTGTCTTATCTTGTATTATTTGATTTCATCAGACGACGGCTCAATTATAAATTAGGATTTTTGTGCAGACTAACTTCTTAGAAGGGAGAGCTGGCTATGTATTTTTAAAGGGCTTTGTTTCAGTCACTATTTCATATTTATCCCATTGACTGACAACAGAAACGGTAAAATATATAAAGAAAAACAGTTTTATTGAGAATTTGGCTGCATTAAAATACAGTATGAGCACAGAGAGACAAACAAATGTAAAGGCAATACAACGCAATGACGTCATGAATATGCTAATTAGTGTATGACGTCATCTAGCGACATTTAGCGACTTTTCAAACTGGCTTTATCTACTTTCCATCGAAAGAAGTTGGCAACACTGCGACAGACAAGACAGAGCAGGTTACTTCTGATATGAAACAAAGTCTCAGGACCCTCAGCTTTTAAATTCAGTCATTTTAAAAGAAATTCAAACAATAAATACCGTTTCGTGGCTCTTCAATGTGTCAAGACAGATCACTGTATTGCCTCAGTTCAAACACGTGAATGGATCGTCTTTTCATATTTACTTAAAGAACGAAATGAACATGAATAAACATCAGAAAGTATTTTATTTCAACCGCGGAACACACCATTTATCAAGTTTAAGTCCACCGAAGTTAATCTACTCTTCTGTCTGACTTGTGGTTAAGGCTTGAAGGGATACAGCTGCGGCTACTGGGCAAGCACATTTACATATTTTCCAAGCCGACAATATAACGTGAAACCTATGAAAATGGTTTTAAAAAGCACATAGCGCCATAGTTTCATCACTTTACAGTGTTGCAGTGACCGTCTTTTTGCAGTAAATGACCTGTCATAGTTTACTGAGGGGGAAGATGATATGAAGTGACGCGAGGTTATAGCTGCACTGAAAACAGATGAGGGCACATGTGCATATAAAGCTCCCATTCGGGGCGAAGTTCACGGGATTTTGTCCACAAAATGATAAGAACACACGTTTTAACAAATTATTTTATTATTTAACACTCAGTATTTAACTTCAGCGCTGCAAGCCATGCATACAGCGCCGGACATGACAGATTTTCTGGTACGCAAAATAAGTGCTTTAAAGGAATACCTTAGCTTATTACCGTTACCGTGGCAGCCAACAACAGCACAGCTTAACCCTCTGCACATATTTATATTTGTTATATCGAAAAAGTTTCAATTCAGTCAATCTTTTTTACCCCGTTTTAACATGTATTTCTATGGAGACGGGCGGTAGCTGTCGGGCAAGATGACGGATAGCAGCGGCGGCACATAATATACGCATTCTGATTGGTCAGATCGCCTGTCAATCAAGCTCTTTGCGAACGGTCAATTATATAATTATTTAATTTATAGGCTATATATTTAGTGTAGGCCTATTTATTTTATTCTTTTTATTATTTATATTATTTTATTCTGATTTTCTCTGTTTTCAGAAGTGCTGCTGGTGCGTGATAATTTGAAGATGAGTGAATCCAGTTTTTGTTGTTGCACTGTTGCTTTGTATGCTACTGTTTTCATGTTAAATTAAACTATTTGTTTGTATTTTTTATGTATCATCACAGATACCCGCCCATTCTATTTTTATTTAATACTTATTATTCTAATTTTAATCAGTTAACGGTTAATGTTCGGTTAAGGAGCAGCGGTTGTCGGTCAGGAAAATTAACCGAAATGAGCATCCCCTAATTACAATTTTCATTTTTGTGTGAACTATCACTTTATATATAATTACAATTAATATTTTGATATATTCTGATATATTATATCCTTATGTATTTGTTATTAAATGTAAATATGTAAATATAATATGTATAAAGTTGAACTATAATAAAACAATTTCTTATTTATATAAATAATAATATAAAATATAAGCCATGTTTCTATGAAAACGCAATCTAACATAAATAAAAAACAAAAGTTTACAAAGCACAAAATATATTTGAAAAATAGCAAATATCAGTTATTTGTAAGCTCACATACATTTTTATAACTTCAATCCATAAAGTCTTTGAACCTGAACAGCTTTATACTTTGAGAATTAAAGGGGTTATATCATGAGATCAAATTTTCCTTGATCTTTTGAAATAATAAAGTTTCATGCAAACAGTAATTTCAGAACTCCAGACGTTCTCCCTAGTTTAAAAAGACTATGAAAATACAGCTGAAAAATTGAGAATGCTTTTATTAAATATTATTACATGCATAAATGAGTGATCAATCTTTTTATGAGACAGATGGAAGGCCTAAATGTTCTATAGGAGGTAAATCCTAACCACAAGCTGTTTTCTGTGGTTACTGAATGTCGCTGATGAGTATTATGGGAGATGGCCATTCTCTGAGTATCTCTCCTATAGAGATGAGCACAGCAGCTGTGATCAATACATGAATTACAATTTCGTTCTTTTTCTCTGCTCTTGAACACACTCTGTGGGCAGAGCGTGCTCATTGCATGCATGGAGTTGGCCTACGCTAGTGGGCTTACAACAAACAGGCACAGGCTTGAGCATGACCCGGTGCGCGTCGGTGGCTGAGTGGATCGAAGCCTATCTAGCGTAGGCAGCGATAAAAACAGCCGTGAAGGGAATTGATGGAAGTGGAGTGCTGGGTCACAGTGTTCTTTTTCACAGAAGTCTTATGATAGTGTGTCTTTGAACCAAAAGAATTGCTGATTACAGAACTAGATTTCTGCTCTAATTATTGAATTCCGATGCATAGGATGACCCTCGATTTGGGCATAGAGGGATTGGGTTACTGATCTATTTCAGTTGGCAGTGCAAAGTGGAAGAAAAGATTGTCTGAACTCACCAGAGACCACCGAATGTGGTCAATGTCATCTAAACATGCTCTATGAAAAACTAAGACATACCCATTCTTTTACAAGTCTTATTTAGGAAAAAGTTTTAGGAAAGTTTTTGGTAACACTTTAGATTAGTTAACACAAGTACAATTATAACTAAGAGCTTTCTCTCAATAAACTCCCAATTTGGTGCTTATTGTTAGTAAGTAAGGTAGTTTTTATAGTAGTTATGTAGGGTTAAGGGATCTAGAATATGGTCATGCATTAATGTGTGCTTTATAAGTACTAATAAACAGCCAATATTTTACCAAGCATTTAAAAAAAAAAAAAAAAAATGCTGCATGTGATATATGGCTTGATAACCTTAGACATATTTTAAGAACTATTTTAAATTGTTTAATTGTAAAGCATACCGTTTCAATTTCTGATTAGATGAGCTGCATTTAAAGCTGCTCATTTGTTCTACATAAAATAATGAAAAAAGAAAAGATAATCAGAATACATAAAATGAATATGTAAATTCCAAGTTGCTTGGCAACTGTAAACAGCATGCAGTTAAGCTAATGAACTAAATTACTTGGCTTTGCATCACGGCTAAAAACGCCCCTTAACTTTGGTAAAAATAAGTGCAATGCAAGACCTTGAATATCTTGTTGCTTGATCGAATGGCCGGAAAAACATCAAACCTACCCTTGAATAAATGGAACGAGTTTCACTTTGTCTGCCAAAATGTCCTTCTATACTGAGCAATTCTTTGTTGGATCCATCAACCTAAGCGGCTAATGTATGTGGAATACAGAATTCCCTTGAGTCAGATCAATAAAACTGCTAATAGTCTTAAATACTTTACAAACTTTATTAACCTAACACCTACTTTATTTCCTTTATGACATGAGCTCTATTTCAGACATAATAAACCCAGCGGACACGTGGTCTGAATGTCTCCGATGCACATCATGTTAAAGGACTGTCCTGGATGCGACGGACCAATCAAAACACACAGGACAATTTCATTTCAGGTGTCACTGCGGTTGATGTCACTGGTAAGAGACCTTGTGACATCACGGGACTCGCGGGACCTAATTCACCTTTGTAACGAGAGTCTGTCAAAATGCCAAACTCGATCGATAATTGAGTGAAAGGTCATTGTGGCCTCTCTGAGCAGGATTCAATACTTAATTACCAGAGCTGACCTGCTGTACGAATTTGAATGGGTATTTAAAGCGAGAGGAACATTTGCCACATGACATCAAGAATGAATGAAGCTTCAGGTATTTATAAATGCTTAAGGAAACACACACCTGTGTATCATTGGACAAATCTGACAAGGTCTATAGAAGGAGGAGGACTTTACAGGATGTTAAAAGACAAATAAAGGGGTATGCAGAGCTTTAACCATTTATTAATTTGATTCCTGTTATTTTGCTTGGCTCAGATGTGACTTGTGTGTTTTCAATTGCCCTGCTGGATATCCCACTGTGAGCAATTACATGCATGTGTGTCTACTCCAGACAGTTTGACAGAGCGGGTAACATAAGTAATTATGTTTGGTCTATTTGTTGATGCTCTGTGTGTGTGTGTGTGTGTGTGTGTGTGTGTGCAGGATAGACTCGGGGAGAGTCTTAGATGTGACATGTACACCTTACACCTATCAATATGACTCAGCATCTGTTACCTCAGGGTCAACTTTGGAAAGGTCAAGAGCCACATCAAAAAATAAATTATTTACAATAAAAATAATAATATTATATTGCATTAAATATTATTATTATTATTATATTGCTTGTGTTTGTGTGAAGACGTTTTAAAAATATAGATTAAAAAGTCACCACTTCGACTACTATTTAATAAATAAATAAATGGTTTGAGTGATATTATATCACTGTATTAAATTATCACTTAATATAAACATTACAATATTATGGTTTTATACAGTATGCTGGAAATCAAACCAAAAATGTTTTTACATAACTTTAACACGCATTCATGTATTATTTCCAGTGCATTAAATACTTTACAAATGAAAAGTATTTTATCTCGTTTGCTTATTTTCTGTCTTTCTTTCTTAATTCAGAATCTGATGGATGTAAATTCAAAGAATGCCAAGTCTGTCATCAATGCAAAAACACATTTGGTACAACGCAACAACAAAAAAACTCATAATAGCACTGCATTATAAATTCAGATAAGATGAATCACGTTTAAAACCATTCAAGCATAAAGTCAATATACCTTCACACCTGTGAGCACAAATCAGCCGAATATTTATATTAATGCACCAAGGTGCAATGTGATGATGACAATAATAAAAAATAAATACTTAGAAGGTGTGTATTAAGTAGCACTGGTTTATATTACAGATTCTATTCACCTCTCTAAAAGGATGTTTATAACAAGGAAAACACTGACAACAACCAAGGCCGCTTTGGCAAAATTCTGATACCTTTTGTGCTGATGTCAGCTAACATCTGACAAAAGGTATGCTCAGTTTCAAAAACAGATCACTTCAGAGCATGGCTAAGATGCCAGAGAATAGGCAGAAAACTCAAAAATCAATTTAAGTGTTCTGGAGGCCACTGCCCATGCAAGAGTTGAGAGGAAAAATAGATTTTCTGCTTCTTGCAGGTGGCCACCTTGACATTTGAAAGCACTGCGAAACTGTGAGTAAAAGAGACGTGTTCTTAAAAAGTGCCTCAGGAGTGCTAACACCTCCTCTTAACGGAATAGTTAACCCCAAAACTGAAAATACTCATCGCATAATCACCCTCATGTTGTTCCAAACCCATTTAACATATGACTCTGTTCGTAAAAAGCAACTAGCACTTGGTGGAACACCTGCTGGGATGAAGACAACTTTAAACGTAAAGTGAACTGAAATGGTACTTTATATAATTATTTATTTAGCTAAAGCAAATTTGTTTCCCAAAAGTGTCATTTAAAAACATTAAATATATAATAGAAAAATCAATAAGTGTGTGAATTGTACAATATGTAATAGTAAGATACAAAAATTATTACCTCTCAACTCAAGCCTACGTAGCTCAGCTAAATGGGTAAGTGAATTATAAAACAGAATTCAACAATTAATAATATATAATAACACATAACAATTATATTATTATATAATATATTATAATTCAAAAATAAATCAGATGCTAAATAAATTATATCAGTATATCCCAAAGCCTTGTGTGCTTACCCATTAAAGCTCAAATATTTGGGTGAGTGACTGAATTTTCATTTTTGGTGAACTATTCTGTTAAGTAAAGAATAAAAGTTTTACTTGTTAATTAAATCAAGAGAAATATTCTGTGAATATAAATATAAAATAAGAGTGAGACAGAGAAAAAAAGAGATCTGGAAGAGAGCCAGAGTCTCCGGTTTTCAATTCCATTGTTTTATATCCCCTGTGATATATTCTTCATGAGAATAAAGACTGTGCTCAAGCATGAGAAGAGGATGAGGGAGAAGAAAAGCCCCTCAGAAATGAGAGCTGAGGGTTGCAGCTGCAGCAGTGCTATTTAGAAAGCATTGCGTCACTGCGAGAGGGGGCTTACCAGTATCAGACATGGTAGACCCATCTGATATTAATGTCCTATTCCTACACACCCTACACTGGGAATAAAGCAGCACTCATACAGCATACAAACGCACTCGTACGATGACAAATGATGGGCGAGCTGTGAGCTATGAAGGCACGGGCGCATATGCGCATGCTGTGGCTGTGAGTGACGTCTGACGCAGTGGGATAGCAACTGACACGTCTGAGAAAGGCTTTTATTTAACTCTAAATACAGTTTGTTGGGCTGTGGGCTGGCAGTTAGAGTTCTAAACATGTAAAACAGAGGCTTTTAATGAAGAAGCCACAAGTTTGATTCCTGCCTGTGTCATGTATCCATTCCCTTCCTTTTCATTTCTTGTCTTTTCTGGTCTTGCTTTATTAGCAAAAATGGCAAAAACAGAAAAAAAAAATCCAATTAACGTACACACTTAAAGGAAGAAAAGTGTTCATTGTGGGTTGGTACTTTTGTCCTTGCCATCACCGCCAGCTGTGTTAGGTCATGCCCTTTGGTTGGCCAACCCACTCCCATCATGTGCCTGGGGTGGGACAAGGACAACAACGATTTGCTCGTCTACTTGCCTCACCCCATACATGCGCACATAGACACACACACACACAGCAGTAGTTTCTGCACATCTGCTGACTGACCTTCTAAACGGCAAAATACTTGTAAATATACGACACAGTTTTGACTGAACTAAATGCCTGCACAGGAGGTACAAGCTTAGTGCTTCACCTCTTCCACAGTGACTCAGCATTTCTGAGGGAGGGGAATCCCCCACACACAGCTTTCTTCTACCTGTTTATTCTCATTTCCATTTTCCACTTCTGTAAAATGGTGAAACTGTGATTCAGTGATTAATTCTCAAGGGGTTTCACACATGTGTGAAAGTTCATAGATGCATGCACACGTGTGCAAACACTCACACTCACACCAAGAATAGTGCGTCATTCAGAATAGAATTGAGTTGCCTTTTAAATTTGAACATTCTATTTAAATTGCATTTGAACTTAGGTAGCAAAGAGGGTGCAGAATTGCAGTTGTGAGAAATTGGAATTAAAATTAGTTAAAATTCAAAGAACCCCATATAAAATCATTTTTTAAACTAGAAAAGTAAAAATTGTCAAAACAAACTGAATTAAGCCAAGTTTGAAAGTTTTTAAAAAAGTGAAACTTTACAAGTGTAATGGGCATACAGACAGACAGACAGACAGACAGACAGACAGA
>JAFVLL020027041.1:0-29027 GCA_021397915.2 Tor tambroides | reverse complement strand
AAAAAAAAAAAAAAAAAAACAGTTCATAAGAGTCATAAGATTTGTACGTGAAGCGGACTGCACTGGTGTGTTGCATGTATAAGCAGCCCTTGAGGACAACTTATAGATAAACCTGCTTTTCTGCTATTATTTTGAGGCATTTCGAGGTATTTCAAAGTCTTTTTATGTCATCATATTGAAGTGGCACTGCTGAAAATCAGTGCAGGAAAAACTGCTGACATTTATATTTTATACACTGGGATTTCAAATGCTGGGGTGGAAAATCCTTTTTCTTAGGGTGGCAGGGGCAGTAGATCTGCCTCTGATATTATATAATCTTGATGATTTGGATGATTTATTTATTTTTTAAATAATTTTTGCAATGCATTCTGGAATTGTCTTATCCATAAAGGACACACACTACTACACTGTATATACAAGGTATCTGGTAGTAAGTGTAAAGAAGCTCACTGGGTTTTGGAACAGAGAACTCTAACCAGACCAACCTGACCAGGCTGGAAGACCAACTAAGATCAATCAATCAATCTATCAATCTATCTATCTATCAATCTATCTATCTATCTATCTATCTATCTATCTATCTATCTATCTATCTATCCATGTATTTATTTATTTCCTCTGGGCCAATTAGAGTTAAGTTCACATTAATTTTGTTTTCATCACTTTAAAGGTGATGACAAGTCATGACAAGTGGTGCTTTCAGTACTTTGCCTTTTTATCATCTGCCATGTTAAAACAAATTCTAATTGCTTATCAAAGTAAAACACTCTCCTCAATACACCACACCTTTTTTTTTTTTTTTTTTTTTCCTTCAGCAGGCCTTAGAAAAGAGATATCATTTTAGCTGTAGGGTTATCATCCTGCTGGTGTGGATGTGGTAAAAGGTTACTGGAGTGGCGTGAGGGTTGCGTATAGGGAGCAGTAAGATGATTCTCTGCTCAAGGACACAGACAGAAACATCTCCATTTATTTTCATGTCAAGAGCCTCTGGGTGTTGTCTGCTCTGAAAAACACAGAGATGCTGCATTCTGCATGCTGAGCTTCTGCAAAGCAAACCAGATCCCTGGAGAGCAGGGTCTGTCATTGTCCTCCAAGTTTGAGGAGAGCTGAGTTGAGTAAGTGGGTGCACTGATTAACTCTTTATGCCATATGATCAGGTGGGCGTAGCTTTTGAGGAATCCAGAACACTGCTAGTAAAACAGCTGTCTGAAAGTCTCCAGAGTGGGCCCAGAGCTCCTTAAGAACAACCTCATCTGAATGTATTTTGGTAGAACAATTTGGGTTATGTGCACCATTCAAGGATACACTGCTGACAGGCGGAGGAGGGCAGAAATACTGGCGTGCTCAGCATCAGAACTCTCCAGGCACCCTGCCTGGGACCAGAACCAGTAACTTGACTCTTTCCAACAAAGCGGCAAAACCCCCTGTGGCTTATAAATATTCCAAATGCATGAACACCAGAAATTGTTTTTTTCTTCAGGATTCTGTTGTACTTTGAGAATGCGATATAATACGATTGAGGCTCTACAGTAATTTAATACTATTTCTATATTGTGAGGCTGAAAAGGATTATCGATCTTCTCTGTCTGAACCTGAACAGACAATGTAGAAGATCAATATCCCTAAGAAACTTTCCAAAGGTTTTTGGTTTACTGTCATAGTGACCCACATTTCAGTCATAGGGTGTGCCTTGTGCATTGGAGAGCAGCACCGTTAATCAAGAAAGAAAAGGAGAGCAACGCTGAAATGAGTCCAATAACAGTCATACAAATATATTGATCTGACAAAACTGTAATTTGCAGTTGTTATTGCTTCTGTTGAGTCTACTAGGCTACTTGTGAAGGACTATTAAGGACAACAAAAATATATTTAACTGGCATAATGTGATGTATTTTGGATTTAAACTATTTAGTTTAGTTAATTTAATTCCATTGAATTTGATTGGATCTGGAGCAAGTGAAATGTTAGGCTGTTATATTATTGGATTGTATAATTTTTTTTCCTGTGCAATTTTGGTTGTGTCTGTAAACAGCGTTGCAAAGTTTTTTTTACACTGTTGCCATGGATTGTTTTTTTGTCTGTCAGTTAAAGTGACCCCCCCCCCCCCCAACAGCCCAGCACGAAACACTATTTCGACAAATGGGAGCCTCGACGGATTGGAAAACTGGGGGGAAAATGCGATTGGGCTAATTTTGAATAGCAAGGGTAAAGAATATTGTGTCAGTTTTTTTTTTCAGTTGAGAGTTTTTTTTTTTTTTCTTTAGAATAATGTACACTGATAAATAAAACTGGAACATTTATTTATAAGACATGAAGTGCAGTCAGTTTCAGTTTAATGCTGTTTTCATGGCTTTAAAGGAGAAGTGTGTATAAGTACACAGTTCGTAGGTTGATTTCCTGAAAAATGGTGCTTTCAAAATATTTACTGTTTTATCACCTCCCAGGTGAAAATAAGCCCAGTTGCTTATTAAAATAGTACACTCTCCTCAATAAATCACATAAATAAATTACTGTGTCATTCATGTATGTAGCACAAACAGAGTGGGTTGAGTTAAAGTTGGCATAAAAAAAAAAAATTGACACAAATTTTCTAATGCATGTTATAAATCTCACTGTGAACAATGTATCCATGTTTATATTACTAATTTTCTAACCTCATAATTTTTAATAAAATGCTTCTGATGTATGCAAGGCCACAGTAGCCACTCACAATCAGATCTGTCTTCATTTCAGTATGCTCAGTTTCACAATCCAATCAACAACTAATAAATCCAGTCCTACATAGTATTAGGAATGTATCCTTATGTTGTGATTGACAGGACAAGAGGAAAAAGCTCTTAGAACTCCATTTAAGTCAGTTCAGTGGCCATCTTGGTAACACCTCTGGGCATTTCTACTGTAGACAACAAAACTAATGCAGGTCTTGACTAATGCAGGTCAGCATTTGAACTTCTAAATCAGTCAGTGAGGTGAGTTTTAGGCGAACAGGGGCACAATGGAACAGGTGGTGAGAGTGTAGTATTTAAGCTATGCTGTATATTTAGTTTTGTGAATACTAATTCATTGCCTTTACTAAGAAAATCTTGACATGTCCAGGTCATACCCTTCTGTCTGTAGCATTTTGTCTGTAGCATAACCAGTGTTTCCTGCTGAGCATGTTGCTGCAGCTTTTCAGCAACGCTTATGATACTCATTTGTCTCCATCAGACACTGTAGTCACAACTGTGCACTTGTCAGCTAAGCAATTTCAGTGCATTGGTTTCTTGACTTCCATTGTGAAAACAAAGATAATGAGTTTCAACGATATATATCAGTTGTAATGGCATTATGTACCTAAAATCATTCTTGCATACTGCAATGATATATAACATTTCTAAAAAGTGGTAAAAATAAAATCAATCGATAAATCAATCAGTCAATGCTTTACAAATATCAGATTTTTTTAATGATGAATATCATAATTGTCACGGTGCACACAGCAAGGATGAACGAGGAACACGAAACGAGGATGTAAACTCAAATAACAGTCTTTACTTCAAACAAGGCAGGGCAAGACAAGGCAAGGCTGACACAAACAGGAACACCGGGAGTAACGAGTAGACCAGATGAAAAGGAACTGAACAGACAGGAACTAAATACACAGGATAATTAACAAAACACAGCTGGGCAAGAATTAACTGATAATCACACTTAACGACGGGAAACAAACCAAATAAGAAAACATGAGGCGGGAACACATGACACACACGACAGAGGTCTGACAACAATATGAAGTTTTCTTGGGGTTATTCTATTTAACATTTGAAAACGTCTCGGGTTACTCGCGTAACCCTTGTTCTCTGAATAGGGAATGAAACGCTGCGTAGCTTTGACGCATTGGGAACGCCCTCTGGGTGTGCCGATTGTCTGAAGCCCTTATAGAATCACGCCAATTCATTGGCTGATGGCGCGGAAGCCGTCTTTGACGTTCTTACGTCGCCTCCTTATACTGGCGAACGCGCCATCTGCTCCTCAGATTTCTCTGCCGAAAAGGCCCCTGTCGGCAGCGTGAGGAGCTTGGCAGCAAACGCAGCGTCTCGTTCCCTATTCAGAGAACAAGGGTTACGCGAGTAACCCGAGACGTTCTCTTTCATAGGTTCACTCGACGCTGCGTAGCTTTGACGCATTGGGAACGATATACCAAACACGCCAAGCTAAAGCGCTGCCGTATCTGGCCCGAAGATGAACCAGATAGCATCCACGACTGGTTCAAACGGACAAGAACCGGGAACCAGGAGCCATGTCAAGATCCTGATAAAAGTGAGCGGAGAGGAACATCCTGCCGCTATACAAATATCCTCTAGGGGGACTACTCTAAAGGGAACTTGAGAGGAAACCACACTCCCGGTAGAGTGTGCCCAAACGCTGAGAGGTGAAGACCACGCACCTCATAAGCCAGCGAAATTGCTTCCCTCACCCCGTGAAAAATTCTGTGCTTTGATGCGGCCAGCCACGGCGGTCAGCATCAAAGCTAAAATGGGCGGGGCCCATGTTTCTCGAATAGAAACCGCTCATCGAGTTCGCGGGGCTTGTGAGGCCAATCAATAGAGAGCTTCCCTGAGGCGTGCGCTTTTTTATTTTATTTTTTTTCTCAGCACGTCTATAAGCTCTGAGTATGCCGCGGAAGGCCGCGCTTCCTGGTCGCTAGGCGGGAGAGTGTCGGCTGAAGCAGGCCCGAAATCCTCGGACACCGCGGTGTACAGAGATTTTTCTAAGATAAGTCCCACGGATCCGCGCACGCTGGCTCGGGCGAGAAAGGGAGAGAAAGGGCGAGGCCCGTCTGCTCACTCTCCATCTCCTTGAGCTCAACATCCGAACCCCAGGCCACGGATTCACGGAGGGCCTAGGCCGCTTCCGGAGCGCGACGGGGAAAGACGGACGTACTTGAACAGTTATACGTATAAGTGCCGTAAACCGCATCGCACGTGTGAGAAACATAAAGTTAACACTCTTACCGTGCGGGTCGTCGCTCGCGATGAAGCGAGAACATGGCGGCTGGCAGCGACGAAAATCCATGCACTCCACCGCGAGGAGAACATCGTTCCACTATCGCAGTCGCCGAAGTGCAAATGAAGAAGCTCAGCGAAAACAGTCCGAATATCGGGCCAGAAAAACCACAACAGAAGGGCTGATATGGCCACTTCGTGAAGGCAGAGAAATCTGAGGAGCAGATGGCGCGTTCGCCAGTATAAGGAGGCGACGTAAGAACGTCAAAGTCGACTTCCGCGCCATCAGCCAATGAATTGGCGTGATTCTATAAGGGCTTCAGACAATCGACACACCCAGAGGGCGTTCCCAATGCGTCAAAGCTACGCAGCGTTGAGTGAACCTATGAAAGAGAACCAGAACTTTTAGTGAAATATTATCTCCTATCTATTGCCTTTCACATCAGGAGCAATGCAACTAGCTACAGTAGATGGCAGATTTCAAAAGACATAATTTTGTTAGTCCTGCCATTGAGATGAATAGGAATCCTAATAGACAGAGTTGACAAGACTTATCTTGAAAAATAAAAATGTTGCATGCCACACCCCTGACAGATGGCGTTTTTCAATGGGAGCATAATTGCTTTCCAAAAGCAGTTTTAGTGTCATGGTTAAATAGTAAACTTTAAGCAGACAGCACTGATTAATAAATCAGCGTTACTGACTTAAATAAAAGCTTAACAAGGATTACTTGTCAAAGTATGATTAGTAGTATCTTATTCATTAGAACTGTATGCAACAAGCAAGCAAATACATTTCCTTTAAGCACAAAGTACAAGTGTGTTAGTCTCCATGACATGATTTGTTTTTTCATGCTGATGATTTGCTGTATTCACATGGCCATGCTGATTACAACAAGGACTGTTAAAAAAGCAATGATTTAGAGCAAATAACGATGACAAAGTGCTGCTGGCATCTGTAAACATAAACTCACACACAAAATCCATGTGGCTCGACAACCACTCACAATGATTATTGACACTGTCAGTCACAAACATGGCAGGCATGTAACAACAAAGGCTTGAACAGTCTCTCACATAAACGCACACATACGGCAGAGAAGTCTGCTCCTCTGTATTCTACTGCCATCTAGCATGTGTCTCATCTCAAAATTGCAATTTTTCGCCTGCATGCTCTATAGCCGCCCATCTGAACATGGCATGTGCCCTGTTGAGATGTCAGTCATGCGACAGTGATGGCAAACAAGCTCAAGGACTTGAGTACCACTCCAGTGATCACTGATGGCTGACAGTCCATCACTGCTGCCACACCAGACCCTGTGCGACTGATCGATTCAATTGGACAACGCTGTTACACGGCTTCCCCACAAATACAGAAGAATACCCAAGAGAGAGATTTTCAATTCTGTTATTGTATGATGCTCACTGAGGTTTGATCTTGAGTTTTGAGGTTTGTTGAGTTGCCAAAACTTCTCCAGACACATAAATACCAGTCTGTGTCAGTTTGCTGTTTGCTGTCTCTGTGAAACAGTAAAGGACTCAAGCTGCCTTCACCCAAATTTACAGCCTTCTCCTCGCAGGCTTTTATGGGAATGTTTATAAGGATTACTTGTCCCAATAGTGTGGCTTGTTGTCTAACTTTGTCACAACAGCCGAGGTGTCGACTATAAAATGAAATGAAGTCGTGCAGTTGTCATCTTTGACATTCAAAGAGATTTTAATTCAAGCTAATGCATCTTTTAACATCTTCCACAACTGGCATTATCAATTATGAAATAATCATGTTATCAGTTTCAAAGGAATGAAAATACTGATTTTCACGCTCCCCTCTGAGCGAGATATGTTCCCTTCTTGTGTGATGTCAAGTGATTTATTTCTCATTAGCGTCTCTTTCAAAAGGATGCTCCATATTCAGTTGTGTGATTCTTCTGGCTTGGTGCCACACCCCTACGGCAAAACCAATTAGTTGTAAAAACAGCTCTCTAGAACTTCCTGCTACAAAGCTAACTAATAATCATCTTCACACCATCGTGACTAGCATGCAGTTTTCGCTAAAGCCTACAATGAAAACATCCAACTTTCCCATCACACGCCTTTCTCAGGTTAGTATGCCATGACGGTAGCTAATTGTTATTACTTGCTACGTAAAAGAATAGTGATGAGGTACAATATTGAAAGCTTTTGTAAGAGTAAAAGAGTTTGGTAAAACATAGCTTAGCACACTTATGTTGTATACCACAAAATAAAATGTGAATAAATACTGCAAAAAATCTAATTTTGTACACACACACACACATAAAATGTAAAATGCTAAAGTGAAAACCTGTTAATAGGTTCACTCTAAGTTACTTTACCATATAAGGTGGAAAAGTAATTTACAATGAACTTTACATGTAATTTTGCTGTAAATTACTGTCAAATTAATGGTTATTGCAAGTAAAGACTATGAATTACTAAATAATTAACAGTGAAAAACAGTAAAATTACATTCCCAGAAGTCTGTGTGGCACATCACATGTATTTTATAAAAAATAATTAGAGTTATTAGAGTGATTTGTGTTTGCACACTAATACACTGCTAACTACCAAAATCACTTTACTGACAGTTTGTTTAGTCACACATTATAGGCTCAATTCTCACTATTAACTAATTATTAACTATGACTTTTGCCTTAATAAACTCATAATAGTTATAAAGGTAGTTGTTAAATTTAGGTATCGGGTATGATTAAGGGATCTAAAATATGGTCAGGTAGAATAAGGCATTAATATGTGCTTTATAAGTACTAACAAACAGCCAATTTGCAAGTAATATGCATGTTAGTTAATAGTGAGAATTGGTCCTTAAAATAAATTGTTACCACTTGTTTTTGTTATTACATGCAAACTAATCAACCCCCCCTCCACCCTCCCGTGCTGTATGTGAAAATATAAGGATGCATACATTCCACTTAGAGGATTCTATTTAGTATGTTAGATATGATGTTAAATAAAGCATCAAAACTGGAATGGCGGGCAAAATAGGGGTACTTGGCAAAAATCTAGCTTGGTTCCAGTCGGTTTATTCTTAAATGACCTTATGCAGATAAAGGAAATTACCACACACATAGTCAGCTTATTAAGTATATTCAGTTTAAGAAAGTTTGTGCAAACATAATCAATGTTTATTGCGTTATTTTAGTGTCATGTTGGTGTTTTGTCTTGTCTGTATGACCCTGTGCACCACCTATGTGTGTATTGGCTATGTTTTATGCACAGGGCTCTTATGATTCATTATGTGGCTTTCAGTTGTACCACCTGTATTATTATGGTGGTTATCAGTAAATTTTAAGTTAAAAATCCAATATCGGCCATTTAAGTAGCTTGCTATATATTATAGTTAAATATATGGTTGCGAGTTCTAAAATACACAGGCACCAATATGCCATCTCGTATTATGTTCACCATATATATATATATATTTTATGGTGAATTTCTGCAACAGCTGCCAGTTTTTATACCATAAAATTAACATAATATTTTTTACAGTGGCACCCTACTTGTAATATATATGTCATGTTTCTTTGAATTAATTATTTAATTGATTGAACATATTATTGTTCACAAAATCACTCTGCAAAGACTACTACATCATTGTAAAAAATAAAATAAAATAAAATAAAATTAATTAATTTAAAAAAATCATTTAAAAAAGTATATAAATAAGATTATTGAAGAAAGTTATTCTACTAATTAAATGTTACTTGTCATGTCTTTGTAATTGTTTTTGAAATCTACTAGCAATTTCTGAGCGAAATTGTCCACCATTTTTTTTTTTTTTTTTTTTTTTTCAATATAGTTTTAACCTGACTACTTGTAACCCTTAAACTCGAAAAGTGCAGCTTTACTCTGTTTTTCAACTTTTCAATCTGATGGCTTCTAAGCTCCAAGTGGTCTCATGGGATGTAAGAGTGTCCTGTGACTGCACACTTCAGGATCTCTGGATACAGCAGGTATTTTTCGCTCACTGTTCCATGAATGCAGTGTATTTGGACATCTTACTCATTTGACAAACTGCTTTTTTGAATATTATGTTGTTGGGAAGTATGCATATTTGGACAAACACAGTGTTTTCTTTTCCTCTTCCTCAATATTTCATGTTCTCTTTCTCCTTCTACTAAAAATAAGTCGCTCAAAAAATACTGTCTATACTTTTTTTTTTTTTATCTAACAGCTAAGCCTTATGTTGGCAAGAGGCAATGGTGAGGTTCAGGTTAAGCTAGTTGACAGCAATTTGAAAGCAAAAGAAATCCAGCTAATGATGCGGTAGCGATTCTTGCTGCTCTAGACTATGCGCAGTTCTAAGCGATTCCTTGGGAGGCCACATATTGTATCTGAGAAATATGAGGTGCGTGGGTGCAGTCTGCTTCTCAGGGACACAACAGAGGGGATATGGGTAGGGAGCAGAGAGGTTGCCAGAAGACTTCCAGGAACATATGGTGCCTGCACCACAGCTCCTTGACACCTTTCAAGTTGCAGCTGTTTTGAGAGGTTCATAGATTTTATTTACTGTTTAAGCAGTATAACACAACTCACTATTGGCACAAGGCGATACTGTGCTAATATCAACAGCATAAAGACCATATTTTTATTTTGGTAACAGAATCTGCTTTAGCAAGTTTCTCAAGTTTGGTCAAATGTATATGTATATAAAAGTAATCCAAATCGAGCGGTTTAAGTTTTTTGAAAAGGCACAATTGCTTTATATGATGAACAGATTTAATTAAGGTTGTCATTCACATATAAAAATTGATTAACACAAACTGTTTTTTGTTTAACAAATGTTTGCATGACACAGTGGGAATAAATATCACTACTTCAAACAACATTGAAGCTTCCGTTTACCATTTTTGATCAACCCCCTAAAATCTAAAATTCAAAAGCCTAAAATCTAAACATTTATTTATTTATTTATTTAAAGCAATTGTGTCTCTTCAGCTTGAATTTTTTTCTCAGATATAATGTATAAAAAAGCTGCTTCCAACCTTTGGCACTCAGATTGACTCTCATATTTAATGTACATGTGGAGAAAGCATTTTCACAAATAAAAATGGCTGTTCCTCTCTAATCTCATGTATATGTGCAGAGACCTAACGCAGAGTGGATTGATATCAGCTGTAGTTTGTCCCCAGCAGTTGACTGTGAACTTTGAATCTTATATTTAGTAGCCAAATATGAAGTTTCACAATTATGTTTAAGTTGGAATTTCGAATGACCTGTTATCACGTAAAAAGTTGGGACAGATTATATATGGCCTAGATATGACATATTAATTCATAAATTACTTTTTGGCAGTAGCATAACTCATTTTTCACTGTGTGACTATGTGTGTCTGTGTGGAAATAAGTCAAAGTGAGTTGTGATGGGCCAGCATAAGTTCTGGGCTATTTTTGTGTCCCATGCATCCTTGACTGGTGTGTCTATTGGCATTCAGATAAATCCTTTGGAGGAGACTCTCACTGGAAGCATCTGTTGGAGTATTGACAAAATATCCACAATAAAACTATCTGCAAAGAGTCATTAGAATGACTAATTTGTATAGTTAAGGCTCCAATACACATGAATGCTTAATTTAATTCTCCTTTGGATAACCACATAGACAGTGAAATCTAACTTCATTTTACATTGACAAACATTATTATGTTGTATATATACAGGTGCATCTCAATAAATTAGAATGTCGTGGAAAAGTTCATTTATTTCAGTAATTCAACTCAAATTGTGAAACTTGTGTATTAAATAAATTCACTGCACACAGACTGAAGTAGTTTAAGTCTTTGGTTCTTTTAATTGTGATGATTTAGGCTCACATTTAACAAAAACCCACCAATTCACTATCTCAACAAATTAGAATACTTCATAAGACCAATAAAAAAAAAAAAAAAAACATTTTTAGTGAATTGTTGGCCTTCTGGAAAGTATGTTCATTTACTGTATGTGTACTCAATACTTGGTAGGGGTTCCTTTTGCTTTAATTACTGCCTCAATTCGGCGTGGCATGGAGGTGATCAGTTTGTGGCACTGCTGAGGTGGTATGGAGGCCCAGGTTGCTTTGATAGTGGCCTTCAAGTCATTTGCACCTTTCAGTAATGACCCTCTGTGACTTACCCTCTTTGTGGAGGGCGTCAATGATCGTCTTCTGGATCATTGCCAAGTCAGCAGTCTTCTCCATTATTGTGGTTTCAAAGAACAAGAGATACCCGGAATTTATACTGTAGGGATGGTCATTAATTGAAACACAAATGTAAATATTCTAATATTTTGAGATATTGATTTTTGACTTTCATGAGCTGTAAGCTCTAATCATCAAAATTAAAACAAAACAAAACAAAAAACTTTTGAAATGTTTTACTTTACATGCAATGAATCTAAAATATATGAAAGTTTCACTTTTTGAAATAACTTACAAGAAAAAATGAACTTTTTCACGACATTCTAATTTATTGAGATGCACCTGTATTTATATCTGTATTTCTTCACTGGAACACAGAAATAAACTTTCTGAAAAATGTATTGCTAACACTGCAATATAGTTATAGTGAATGTGGACTCATGCTTCAAAAAGGATGCATAAACACCGTGAACAAATTAAAAAATAAATAAATAAATAAATAAATAAATCCATACAACTCATACTATATATTCCAGGCTTTACAATAATTAACTGGTTATGCAAATTCTTCTGTAGCTTCTATTTTTTGTTGCTTCTTATGCTTCTTGCTTATGATCAGTGCTCGTCCATGTGGCATTTTGGCATTTTCTTCATATTATTTTAGTGACAATAGTTGTTTTGTAAGATAATGTTTGCCACATTTCATTGTTCTTATATTTAATTTAAATTTTAAATAATCTGTAATTAAACAGCAATACAATCATGTACACAAAACATCAGAATAAAATGAAATAAAAACAATAATGAAAAAATAAGATAAAATATAATCAATAACTGTCATTTAGATATTTTTATTTAGTATGGCATTCATTCAACATTGAAAATGTTTTTGTGATGTAACTTATTTTTGAAGTAAGCTATTTTCATGTTTCCTGATTTTATAGTCATTATCTTTTAAAGAAGTTGAAAGCTTTTTATGTGTGTTTAGATCACTGTTGTGGGGGAAGGGTGATATGGAAAGAGACACAAGGGATGACTCTTGGCTGTGAAAGTCTATAGAAATTTATCCAACCGAATGGTTCTGATTATTCATGTGATGTGTTAATTATTCATAAGCACAACTGCAGAACCTGGCCTCTTTATCATTTGATCTGGATATAGGTTATGTTAATGTAAATGTGCCTACTTGATCTTATACTGTATGTCTGCTTGATCTGACTTTGTGGAGCTTCAACAAATCAGTCACTAGAAGGCAAAATAAGATTGATAAATGTTGGTGCAACTTTTATTGCATTTGCAAATTATATTTCTGAATGAAGAATAGATTGCAAATACTTTCCTGAAAGAAACAAACTAGTGACTAGATTTTTTTTTTAACATTAGGTAAGATCCTATGTGCATGTGTGATGGTAGATGGCTACACAGATTATAAGTAATTGACTACTTGAAATTATAAATAGTTATTTTGCAAGTTTGGTGTTACTCGTGATTTTTTTTTTTTTTTTTTTTTTGGTGAATTAGAGCTTTGTTAATGCGCTGCAGGAAATTGCATAGACCCAACTGGATTTTGACATGTATCTCTTTCATTGGCTGGGCTCACAGTGAACTGCCCCACTGCTGCCTCCAGCATTGATATCACAGCTATAAATAATAAAGCAACCCGTGGCCCTGGGAATACATGTATCTGAAACAATGAGAGTGCCAAAGCTGCTCTTTGCCAGAATCAGATCAGTATATATTAATGAGACTGAAGCTCAGAACCTGTGATTATTTTTTAAAAGCTTGGCTTCATATAGCCTATTACTTCAGGAGGAATGATTTTGATGGCAGTGGTAACTATGCTGTAATGTTATAGAGAGGCTAAATTGAGTCCTAGCCCTCAATAAGAAGATGTCTCTTTGTAAGGTGCTGCTAAGAACTTTATTTTTAAGAGCAATTTTCAGACTCTATTTAACCTTTGGCAGATTGACAAAAACACAGTTATTTATACCACTGTTTGTCAACTAGTGAAATCACAGTTGCAGTAATAGCTGGATGCTGAAGCAAAACCAGATTTTTGGACTTTTCTCTACACTTACTATAGTCAGTATGTCGAAGATAAAAACTTTAAATTAAGGATTTGCTCCTCTCTAGCCTTTTCTGGTGTTTAATGTTCTATAATGTCTATATTTAATGCTGCAAATGAATCTAATTTGAACTGGGCACTGTAGGGACTGATATTAATTTGTTGCCTTACTGTTTCTGAAATAATTTTAACTTGCATAATAATTGGGGAGCATTTAAGAGCTTCCACAATGTAAGAAAATGGTTAATTGAGGTTCAATGAATTATTAATTAATGAAGCCTATCTAGAGGGAGAAGGCACCATTTGTCTGATTTTTCAGAGAAAGTGTTATGTGAATATAGCACATTTTTGACAGGTGAGGATGAGAATTTATGAGAATAGCTAAATGATCCTGAAATAATGCAGAGAACAATCATATGAAATCTGAACACCTGCATCCCAGCTGTATCTGGCTGACAAAAAAAAAAAAAAAAAAAAAAAAAAATGCTGTTAAACATCAATCAAACATATTTACATCACCCTTCCATAATCATAAACTATTTCATTTTTTTGTAGCATTTTTTAATTATTTCTATCATTTACTTAACAAATGTTTACAAAGGACACATTTGTGTCAGCAAGCAGCATGCTTGAGATGTTATGTAAGCAGAAATATAAGACGTGACCAGAATAATTTGATTGTGCATCATTTCCAATCAAGCTGTAATTTTGTCAAATTAAGTGTGGAAATATAATTTAATTGTGTGTATTTAGAGTATTTAAAATGCTAACTAGGGAATTTGCTTTAGTAATACAAATGTAATACATTTTAGATGTGGTAAAAATGTTCATGCTGTCAAAAAAAAAGACAGAATGTGATGCACATAGATCCACTGTCTGACATTGCTAGTAGGCACATAAACTAAAGAAAATGTGATGATGTGTTTTCAGAGAATTTCTAAGAGTCCACAGAGAAAAGTATTGGAACAAACACTTACAAAAGGCACTAAAAGGAGATATCTTTTTTCTTTGTTCTTCTTAGAAACAATCAAACAGTGTCTGAAATAAACAGAACAGTCATTATTATATAAACTGTAATAAACTCTGTTTACTGAGCCGTGTGTTTCATACTTATGTAAGAAAAAAATTCAAAAAAAATATCACAAACATTCAGGGAGACAAAAACTTCAAACATAATGGAGTTGAAGCCACATTTCCATTAGATTTGTTCTCCGCTTTGCCATATCAAACAAACTCCACACACCCAGCTTCTAAAGGGCCAATTCACAAGAAAATCATAAATAAATACAATAGAGACCAAAAGCCTTATTTTCTCACTCAGTGACTTCCATGACATTTACAAAGCATGCAATGAAAAGGGAACTGGCATATTTGGTGGAGATAAATGTACTACTCAAATGGCAATGGCATCGCTCTTTAAAGGGGAAGGAGGTGTTCTCTTTCACTGGATGATAAATGCAGCCATTGTTGTTGTGTAAATTGGAAATTTTACTGCAAAGTTTTGAGGTTTTCCTTGAGGCACTGCAGCACACTGTAATATTCGGCCCTGGCCCTCTTCTAAACTGTGGATAAAACTTCACTAGAAAAAAACGTGAAAAAAGGCTGGATTAATGTCACAAAATATGTCCTGGTGGTTAAAAACAAACAGCATTTTGTCGTTGACATTTAGGGCTATGGCAGTGAGCAGTGAGCTCATGTTTATTCCATTCCAATTTTACAGACTAATGCTAAAGCTTCTCTTGAAGGTTCTTAAAAGCTTCAGTTCCTTGCAAACGTATCATTATTGTGAGCCCATGCAAGACTAACACAAGCCGTGGGTAGAATGCACAAACCTTTCAAACATAGTGTCCCGACAAGCCCCTGTGGCAAACTTGAGATGAACATTGCCGCAAATTTTCACATGCAAATGAGCTTTTTTGCCAAACCATTTGCTGCAAATTTGCTGCAAGCACTCAAACCTTTGACAATGCGTTAATGAAAACTGACAACAAAATCTTAATCTGTTGAATATATATGTGACCCTGGACCACAAAACCAGTCATAAGGGTCAGTTTTTCATTTTTTTTTTTTTCAAAATTCAGAATTATACATCATCTGAAAGCTGAATAAATAAGCTTTCCATTGATGCATGGTTTGTTAGGATAGGACAATATCTGGCCGATATACAACTATTTTAAAATCTGGAATCTGAGGGTGCAAAAAAATCAAAATACTGAGAAAATCGCCTTTAAAGTTGTCCAAATGAAGTTCTTAGCAATGCATATTACTAATCAAAAATTAAGTTTTAATATATTTACAGTAGGAAATTTACAAAATATCTTCATGGAACATGATCTTTTCTTAATATCCTAATGACAATTGGCATAAAAGAAAAATCGATCATTTTGACCCATACAGCGTATTTTTGGCTATTGCTACAAATATACCTGTGTTATTAAGAATGGTTTTGTGCTCCAGGGTCACATATTGAAATTTGGTTCAATTTTTGTGGTGAATCCGAGCATTCTAAGAATGAAGTTTTTGGTTTTCACTATGGTTCATAAAATGTAATATTTTGTAAATTAAAGTAAATCTGAAACAAAAACCTGTCTTAATGGCTTTTAAATGCTTGTAGCTAATGTATGTGTGCCCATGCAAGCCCACAAACCATGCAGATAATGCACAATTTACAATTTTACAGGACAGAGTCTGTGGTGAAAATTGCACAGGCTGGAAATCCTCTTCTCATACTGCTTTCTGCTTTTGAATTGGCATGAGGAGATATCAGATTGCATCAGGCTTCATTGCGAGTCCCGCAGTCAGTGTAAGAGGCTTTGCTGACTGACTTCTATTGGCAAAAGGGGATAATTCAATGAAACATTATGAGCCCACTCTATACTCCATAAAAAGATTGCCTCCTCCCCTGCAGTGACAATGCAGCTCTCAATTTGGGAAAACTGGAAAGCTTTCTACCAGAAAAAAAGTGAGAGAATTCCACGAGGGAATAGAATGTTTGGGCATTTAGAGAGAAGACTTTATCAAGGAGGGGCCGGCCGACCCATGGGGTTGAAGGACTGGATTAAAGATTTCCTGCCACACGGGCATTAGTAGCTATGTCAGTGGTACGCCGATGACTCCCTTAGCGCTGTGGTATTGCTGCACAAGACCACTACTGATATGGTTTTGTTTAAACTAGGAGGACAGATTAAAATGGAGATTTATGTGATATGATGTAGATTCGTTAGATGTGCTGGAGTCATTTGATAATGACCCAGGCTGTGATGGGAAAAGTGGGGCAAAGCTCAGAATCAGATTAATTAGACTGAGACACATGTCTAGTGGCTCACATGTTGGGATGACAGGAAGCTGTTGTGGCATTGCAAAACTCACTTTTGCTTTCTTACTAATACAGGAATGCTGCATTTGAATTCATTGGGTTAGATTTGTGGTTGTTTGCTCACCTATGATCATTTTTTAAGGAACTATGAGAAGAATTAATGCTTGCTCTTGGAAAACTTGCCATTTCTGTTCTGACTGGTACCCAGGAGAGTGTTATGATGCTGCTAATGTGTTCTGAATGGTTGTTGGTGTGTTCGTTTTTGATCCTATAAGTCATTCTGGGTGGATGGTAGGATGTTAGGAGTGATTGGTACTGGTCCAAGTCAAGCAAGCTCATCTTAAAGTCTTTATGTTGTTCTGATCTCCACATACGGTTCGGTTTCTTCTGTGTGATTTTTATGTTTGTATGTTTTTATCATAAATCTTAAGTCTAGTCAATCTTCTCCCCAATAAGCCTCACAATTCATTCATATCAGTAAAACAAATGGTGCAGCATAAATTGTGTGCCAAAGTAGGATTAGGGTTAGGGCTTTGTTCAATTCCTTGAATTTAAAGATGAGCAGTAGCAATAATGCTTAGTACCTAGATGAGTAAAGATTTATGACAGATTTTGAGGTTGTCTGAAAGTTTGAAATAACTTTTAAAAGCTAGAATGTTGCTAACATTTTTTATCATGTTGCTAGAGTGTTTTGAGTATGTTTTAGCAACAACTTTGCTTGCATGTTTTAGCACATTAGCATGTGTAACCCCTGTGTTTCTACTCACCATGCTCACTCCGAGCGAGATTCAAATTGGCGTTTCTGGCATGGGAGGTGGGCGTGCTAACACAGATGCTAAAGACCACAGCCTCTAGCATCAGTTGCTAGTCCACCTCTTGAGATCAGAGGAGTGATGGTTACCCACACAGCTTTTACCGGCTGTCCTCCGTTACACTCATCCCTCTAAACCACACGCCCACCCAGGTTGCAGCACCAATAGTAGCCCTCCGGTTCTACTCACCACACTCACTCTGAACAGGATTCAAACTGGCGTTTCCAGCATGGCAGTCGCTAGTGCGCCTCTTAAGATCAGGGGAGTGAGGTTTACCCACACAGCTCTTACCAGCTGGCCTCCTTTTTACACTTTTTAGCACAGTGCTAGCATCTTTCTAACCTGCTAGCTTGTATTGTCATGTTGCTGTAATGTTTGAACACATAACTAGCATGTTTTGAGTTTCTTTTAGTACATTGTATCTATCTAGTCTATCTATCTAGTCTATCATATCTTAAGCTGCTGGGTTTTTGCTATGATACCCTCTTAAAAATAAAGGTGCTTCACGATGCCATAGAAGAGCCTTTTTCGTCTAAATGGTTCCATAAAGAACCTTTAACATCAGAAGAACCTTTCTGTTTCACAAAAGGTTCTTTGTACTGAAAGAAGGTTCTTCAGATTATAAAAAGTTAAGAAAGAGATGGTTCTTTAAAGAACCTTTGAATGGTTTTTTGTGGAACCAGAAATGGTTCTTCTATGGCATCGCTGTGAAGAACCTTTTAAGCACCTTTATTTTTAAGAGTGTATGCTGAATCTTCATCTTAACGTATTATAGTATACTGTCTCCACAACTAGTATGCACAATATGAAGCATTAAGATTAATGTTCAAAGCACTCTCCATGCCAGAGCTTGTTCTCCACGATTTGTCGATTCTACATGGATTCCTGTTTGTTCCTTAATGAAAGGCATTGCAATGGATGTGCAGTGTGAATTTTTATGCCCGGTACTGGTGAGGGAAGCATGCTAAACTGCACATAATGAGGCCATATTGTTAACTCTGTATAGAAGGATCCTCTACATTACCTGCATTTGTCTGGACAGTGCAGTGAGGCACTGATGATAGCTGTGATAATGCAAGAAAAAACTGCACATAACAAATGCTTGTCTTCATGGGGGAGTAACAGTTCTGAAAATATTTGCAATAACATTTTATACCTTGCTATTTTGGATGTATATATATATATATATATATATATATATATTGCATTATTCTTAGATAACACTTCAGTACTTCAGATAATATGAACTATGATTTTTTTACAGTATTTATTCATCTTTTTTTATGTCATTTATTCATTGTTTATTCATGCTACTTAGAGGTGCTTTAACTATGTCAGACTTGCCTCCCCATGTCTTGTGTTTCCACGTGCTCCCAGTGTCTCCATGTCCTTATTTAGTTTTTCCTGTTCCTGTCCCCATTCAGTTAATTTAGTCCCAGCCATGTTTGATTTATTTCCAGGTGTGTCTAGTTTTTCCCTGGTTAGTTCTGTCTATTTATAGTGTGTTCTACCCCTTGTTTCTTGTCCGGTCTTATATGTCATTCCCAGTCTTCTATGTTCCATGTGTCTCCTGATTTTGGATGAATAAAGATCGTTTTGATTGATAACTCCTCGTCTCCTCGCTCCTTGCTCCCTACGTATCGTGACAAACTACTTCTGGAAGATAAAATCATATGTTTAAACACAGCCATCTGTTAGTTATTTAGTTAATATAGTCAGTAATAACTCCCAATTTTTGAGTCTGAACTGCCAATAGTGCAACTAGTAATATTACATTTTTCTTTTTGTTTTTCAAACTGGCACCAAAGTAACAGTACTTTTAATATCAATGACAGCAGTATACAGAAAGCCCTCCAATAAATTCTTGAAATCTGTGCCAAACAATTTTGAGCACATAAAATCAGAAATATACTGTATATATATATATATATATATATATTTGAAAAAGTAACTCCTATAATAATGACACTGACATACAACTTCAACACTTGTGTACAATGTTATCGTTCTTGTTTTGTTCCGTACGGCTTATGTCATGACTGTCTTGCTTCCTCTCACCTCTAAGCGTCGCCCAGGAGACAGATAATTCTGATATTGCCTTTGTTTTGACAGTGTGTCACCTCTTGTAAGTGATTATTTTGTACACGTTCTGTCATCCTACTTTCTCATCAGCCACTGGGTTACTTTTTAATTTGATGAAAATGTCACATTCATGGCAAGGTTGAAAAGAGCAGACAGCTTGTAAAAAAGTTCTTTGTAACTTTTTGGCAATGCAGAGAAAGAAGTGGTCAATTAGATTAATTTAAAAAGTTCAGTGTATTTTTGGACAATATGTAACTGTACAGATACTTTTCGCCTCCTGACACTGGCAAATAATATTGTGGTATTTAAACATTTCAACATACCAGAGAACTTGACTTTTGTGCATGAGGTCAGTTTTGTGTTTAGAGTTTTGTAAAGTGATTAACAACTTTACAATTCTTTTTACAAGACTTTGGACTTTTTCTTTACAAGACACATTGGTTACACTTTATTTTAAGGTGTCCTTGTTACAGTGTAATTATACATTTAAGTTCTGAGTAATATTGATTAACTACATGTACTTACTATATGGTTAGGGTTAGGATTAGGGTTACTTGCATGTAATTATGCATAATTTATTGTTATTATACTAGTAAGTACATGTAACATGTGTAACAAGGACATCTTAAAATAAAGTGTTACCGACACATTAAAGGGCATTACGTAAAGAAAAATTGTATTTCGTGTCATGTAATTCATTTAGTCTATGGAATTAGTCACACTTCGTGGCCCATAGATTTGAACACCACAGCATACAAACAGATTTAATGCAACACAAACATGCATGAAAAGCTAACATATGTGATACTTTCTCATAATTTCTCTTGAAACATTTGAATGAAAATAATTTCAGATATAATTACTTATCAGGACACATCTGTAATGGTAGTTACTGAGATGGCTGTAATAATTATCATATCAAATATGAGCATGGAATAATAAGGAGAAAATGATTGCAGGCAAAACAGTCCTGTTAATGTCAGCAAGCTCATAATCCTTCACTCCACAATATAAAGACAGACAGTGCATTCACGTTTTTCAGCTTTTCCCCATCCTATCACATGAATTAACTGTAGGAAAATGCAGTGCTCTCTTTCTTTTTTTTTTTACACAATTAACAAATGTCATGCAGTAATGAATGGTTTGCATTTGAAATCCTTTAGTTTAGTGACTCTGAAATAAATTCTATTAGACAAGGCCGTAGCACTTAAACGCCACACTGTTTTGAACACAAAATGTGCTCTGAGCTACCACACAGAAACACTTGAGAAAAATATGATAATACTGAGGGGAAAAAAGTGTTGTGTTGTCCCTCTGAGTAGTTGTAAAGTGTGTCTTTATTATTATTATTTTTTTAATTTAATTTTAGTTTAGATATTTTTATTTTATTATTTTATGTTCTGTTTTGTTCTGGTTATACATACAATGTATGATTATTATATGGCCTACAGACGGAACACGGGCTGCAGGGAGTAGATTAACAGGACATTTACCAACATGTATTTTCACAGAACATCTTTTACCAATTTCTTTGTGACATTTTATAGAAAAGAGAGAGAGAGAGAGAGAGAGAGAGAGAGAGAGAGAGATGCTGTAATCTTTACCGAGAATGTTCTGCCATGGTCAAATGACATGGGATTAACTCTTTCCCTGCCAGTGACAGAATTTTTGGCTTTTCAGGTTTTCACATCTGAAATAGTACAGAATCTCCTGATCAAAACACAGGTGAAGAAGAAACAGAAACAAGCAGCAGCATATGTAAGCAGATGCATATGTGAAATAATCATCAGACATTAAACAGCATAAATATATCAATACTGCCTAACACTACCAAATGAAATGTCAACCAAGGAAGTGGTACATGACTGTCAAAGCTTTGGGAGTGTTCATGGAAGCAATCTACTCTATCTACGTTTTGATCATCGTTCTGAATCCGATCCAGACACTTTTTTTTTTTTTTTTTTTTTTTTGTCAAAGAGAATCACAGAGAAGCATTAATAAATATTACACCACCCTATTACACTACCCTACCTTCCCATATTAAATTTATCCCATTCATATAGTAATAACATAAAATAACATATAGCTAATAACATCAAAGATAAACAACTGGAATGGAAATTGAATTTAACAGAATTTTTCAAAATCAAAGTGAAAATATTTCCAGAGCAATATTTTACTGGTGTGTAGATAAACACAGAGTGTCATTTCCTTTTGAGAGTATGCTGCTAACAGTGAGGCTAACAGGGTCTAATTTGGGTGTGAATAGGTGGCGTGTTAGAGTGTTGGTGCGTTCTCACCTGTGTGCCAAGTCTAACATCTGCGCCTCGCCTGTCCGTATGATTGGAAGCTGTCTGATTATAAGTAAAGCTCGTCTTGACTTGCTGCCAGTGAGGGATGAAGTGAACATCAAAGCTTAAGCCAGACTGTGTCCAAGCAGGGCTTAGATCTGTCTCTCCATGCTTACCAGTGCTCCAGGGTTCTTTGACTAATATGAAATGCAGAGACAAGGTCGGCCCACCATACAGGCAGCCACCTAGGGCCCTGACATGTCTGGGGGGCACCACAAGATGGTCCATAATAAATGAGCAGATCATTACTTCCGACACAAAGATCTTCTTATTATAATATTTATACTGCTGGGCCCCATTTCATTATTCTGCTAGCAACTCCAACACACAATCTATCCGTAAAGTGTATGGAGAGAATTATAGATTTAATGAATCTACTTTTTTTTTTTAATTGGTTGTTCGAAGCCATTGCATATTAGCATATACACACTTATGACTTTAATATCAGCTGAATTCTATATTAATACAGTGAATTGCTTGTCAGCTGTACAAAACCTGCAATCAGCGAACTACTGTATGTTACATAAATTGCTTTTTCTCATAATTATTATTAATACATTTAAATATTTATTCATATTAATCAGTCTTTTCATATTGCTGTTCATAATCTGTATTAGAATGATTTTACCATAGTTAAAGGGGATTCTGTCTAAGAACACCCCAAAAGTAATTATCATGTAACTTCCACACCTCACGGTGAATTGTGAGTCAAATTAGATGAAAGATCACATGAGAGTGTTTTAATTAAAACTGCAGACACTGCATTCGCCTTTCTGTTCAGCTAATTCAAACATCCTGTTACATCTTGTTAAACTCTCATCAATTATACCTATTTCTCAAAGTGCAAATTTCATTATTCAAAATGCATAATAAGAACTAGCAACATGTTCTTACAACTATGTTGTATTCAAGCACATTCACAGGTTTTTATATAAATGTGCATCTGAAGACTGAATAAAATGTTGCAACACAAAATATGCAATATAGTATTGTTGCTAATATAGTACCAGAATGCTCCTGTATGTGCTGCGTTTGAGGAATGAAACACTCTCTACAAGTTAACAATTTCTTTTTATCTGCTGATGTTCATTTTGGAACTTATTCTTCGTTTTCCATACACAACATCACAACTACGAAATAAGAACAGGCTGGAAAACAGCCATAAATTGCAGACTCAACAGGAGTGTGATTTTTATTTCAAGTGGTGCCTGTTTTTGCTTCATTTCCCACAGATCTACAACAAAAGAAACATTCATGCTCATATCTGAAAATAAGTGTCAGAAACAACTCAATAGAAAATCAAATATCAGTCTAGGTCTTTATTTTAGGTTTACGTATATTATATTGCCAAATAGCCAATGTTTAGCCTTTTTCAAGAGTTTGTTGTCTTTCTTAGTAATTTTGTTAAATATTAGGTTTGATATGTAGGTGTAATATTATGTTCTTTCATGAAATGGCAAACTTGATCATGGATTTGGTGTATTTCCCCTACCTGAGGGAATGAAGCAAATTGTAAAATTGTAATGAAGCAAATTGTAAGCAAATTGCTGCTCCATGGCTGAGCAGCTGCATGCAAGCCTCACATCACCAAGTACAATGCCTAGGTGCTGGATGAAGTTGTGTAAAGCACGCTACCACTGGACTCTGGAGCAGTGGAAACATGTTCTGTGGAGTGACTAATCATGCTTCACTGTTTTACAGTCTGATGGGTGAGTCTGGGTTTGAAGGATGCCAGAAGAACATTACCTGCTCGACTGCATTGTGCCAACTGTAAAATTTGGTGGAAGAAGAATAATGGCATAGGGGTTGGACTAGGCCTCTCCAGTGAAGTGAAATTTTAATGTTTCAGTAACCAGCACCAAGACATTTTTGGACAATGCTATGCTTCCTACTTTGTGGGAAGAGTTTGAGAAAGGCCCTTTTCTGTTTCATCATGATTGTGCCCTAGTGCACAAAGCAAGGTCCATAAAGACATGGTTGGATGAGTTTGGTGTGAAAGAATTTGACTGGCCCACACAGAGCCCTGACCTCAGCCCCGTCAAACACCTTTGGGATGAACTGGAAAGGAGATTGTGATCCAGGCCTTCTCGTCTAATATCAGTGCCTGACCTCACAAATGCTCTACTGGATGATTGGCAAAAATTCTCACAGAAGCACTCCAAAATATTGTGGAAAGCCTTCAAAGAGGAGTGGGAGCTGTTAGAGATGCAAAGAGGGGACCAACTGCATATTAATGTGTATGTATTTAAAATTAAATTAAATTCTCTGGTCTGGTCTCCCAATACTTTTATCCATATAGTGTAGTTAGTATAACATTACAAATGAAGTCAACTGTTTTCATGTCTTTTTTAAGATTTAATAATTTACTCTAGACTAAAAATCATCCAGTCTCCCAACACTGTGACAATTACTTATGGATTCATTAACTCAGAAAACAAGATCCATGAAAATTGTTGTCTTCATTTGCAATTTAATACTACGTATTCATGGTTTCTATGAGAAATTAAAGGTACATGGCAAAATGTAACATAGTTACAGATTGCCATTTTGTTGGACATTTCTTATATGAAACACTTCAAGTGCAACAATGCATCCTGCAACATCTCAAGACAACAAGTCACTGATGTAACAAATTAAAAGAGAGAGTAAATAAAATTGTCAAATGGTCAAACAATGCAACCATATAATTACTCATGTACTCAGAGAAAAACAACAACAACAACCGACCACAACAACAAAACAACAGAGAAAATCTTTATTTTTTCAGTATGATTAACTTCATGTAAAAATGAAGGATCAATAGTGGTTTCTTCTGAGCCCTTGGTGAACTGTCACAGCTGCCCCAACATAATACTTATTGATTTTACATGATCAGATGAAGAGGTCACACGGGGGCAAGACAGACTGGGGGAAAAAGATCCTTGTGAAACAATGTCATACCATGGTGGATTTATTTGTATTTGTATACATAAATTTGTACACGTCAGAATATGTGAGCAGGGTAACACTTTAGTTTAGGGACCAATTCTCACTATTAACTAGTTGCTTAATAACATGCATATTACTAGCATATTGACTATGTATTACACTGTAAAAAAAATTCACTGTTAAATTACAGTAAACTACTGGCAGCTACAATCACCAGTATAAAGCTGTTATTCTACAGTGTACCTACTGTAATCTGCAACAACAGTTTATTACTGTAAAAAAATATTACAGTACCTTGCCGTAGAAAATATAAGCTTTACAGTATAATACTGTCATTACACTGTTATTTTAGTATTCCAGTTGTAATTTCATTAGCTCTTTATATACTGTAAAATGTATTAAAGTATTGTAGAATGTGATCTTAACATTGTAACACTGCTAGAAGCTAATGATTTAAAATGTACATTCTAAAATTAAATATAACTTAAAATTACTTGAACACAAATTGCTCAGACAAGAGATGGCTTTAAACATTAGTCTTTTATTAAAGCATTATTAATGACACTGTTTCCACTTAACCAGTGAGACTGGACTGAACAGAGCAAAATGCTATGACTTGACATGAACATGCAGAACATGTGACTTCACCTTACTAAATACTGTCCCACTCAAAGTTCATAAGGTTTTCTTATAAAACCTTGCCCTGTCTTCTTCGACACCACTGTCACTTGGCTGGCCTTTTGTTTCCCTCTCATGGTTCACACCAATGAAGTGCCTAAAATGTAATAATAGAAGAATATGGGATGTTAGGCATGGGAAGTAAAGATTAATTGGGGTCCTACTGTGTTTGAGAGAAATAAAAAAGAGAGAGGTGGGGTGGGAGATAAAAAGAGAGAACAACGATTTCTGAACAAAGCTGGGAAGAGGGGCAAAAAAATCAAACAATATTTACCTTTGAACAAACTCCAATGTCCTTGTAGCTTTCTCTTGGTTTTGTAAGTTGAAGATAGGAGCTGGCGAAAGCTGCAGCAAGCTCTGTGATGAAGCTTTGCTGGATGCCTTCACATGATGTGGCTTTCAATACTGATCATCCAACCTCCAATTGAGACTTCATCACCAGCAACTGATGCAGACAACAATAACAGTTAATGTTCAAAAACATTATGAAATATAGGTATCAGACTACACACCGTAACATCAAAATAATCTTACTATAGACCAACACAGACAATCTTTAAGGTTCTCTCTGACAGAACAATAAAATGATTATGGTATAACTATAACTGTTAGCATAATTTTAGTGCACATTTCAATAAACCCCACAACAAATGATAAAAAAAATCCCAGTCTATCACATAGATTTTACAAAAAAAATAAATAAATCAAAGGATGATAACATATACCACGGACATTTGATTAGATTGCAAAATAACAAAAGTTAAACTCGAATGAACAAGCTAGCTAACTTTGCTGATTTGTTTACTGTTCACTAGATATGAAACTAAACAAATAAAACATTGTTATTGGTAACTTCATTCAATAAAAAGATGTAACAGTGTGCAAATAATATCACAGGCTAAAACTGACTTTGATAAAAATTGCAATTACCTTAGTCGGCGAGTAGAAAAGCAAGCCGGTGAATGTGCTGTCCATTTCGATGATGGCAGCTCACAAAAATCATCTTTAATTCTGCTTCCTATTCTTCTTTCTCTTGTTAATAAAATATTAGTAATTTTAAACCTGCATGAGTGCACACCTCTTGACTGTTGATGGGAGCTGATGCGTCGTGGTTTTGCTCAGATGAGTTGTGAGCAGGCTCAAGCAACAATGTCACACGTCTGACTTGACTAAAAAATACTGTATTATACCGTTAAGACTGAACAGTAGCTTGCTGTTGATATGTTATCATCATTTACAGTATTTAACTGTATTTACATAGAACAGTACATTACTGTAGAAAATTCCCTGTATGTTTACAGCAATTTTTTACAGTGCAGTACTTATAAAGCACATATTTATGTCTCATTCTCCATAATTTAGATCGCTTAATCCTACCCCATAGCTAAACTTAACAACAATGTGCTAACTATTAATAAGCAACAGTTGGGAGTTTATTGAGGCAAAAGTCATAGTTAATAGTTAGTTAATCATGAGAATTGGTCCCCAAACTAAAGTGTGACCGTGAGCAGTGTAGAGAGATAAATGATTCTATCTGTGCTCTAAAAGAAAAAAAATAAATAAATGAAATAAATAAATAAATAAATAAATAAATAAATAAATATTATATTATATTATATTATATAAAAAACTGTATATTTGTGTCCTGTTACAATGACTTATTTTTTAGAAAATGATTTAGAATATGTTAAATAAATGTGATGTTGTTAAACGTTTAATTAATCTTATATATTACCAACACAATAAAGTAAAAACAAAAAAAACAAAAAAACAATCAATATTCAATGGCCATCTAAGAATTTTTTAAACATTTGAACATCTGTAAATATTGACAGATCATGCATGAAAAGGTTTTGTTTCAGTTTCTGCCTGTCAATATGTTAACAGTGTAGTGTACACATACCTATGAATACTAATGAGACCACTTTCTATATAACAGAGCATCTGGGTTTCTTCAAGCAAGAATATCACACAGCACAATACTGAAGACAAGGGAGAAACATCTCAGCTGGTGGCTAACAAATGAGACTAGAAAAATTTGTTTTGCCAATCATGTTGAAAGACAGATTCATTGGGGAATTGTTTGAATTATGGATTCTCAAGGAATTCCTCATCCCTGAGACAACTTACAAATTGGACCTTGACACTTGCTTTGTGGGATTTTTGATTGCAGAGTGCATAAAAAAAATGAAAAGCAGCTAGTTTGCCTTATCCTGTGAGATTTTAATGGTGCTTATTAAACATTCCCTGAAGGGTGCACGTTGTGTCAGATGTACAAGGTGTGTTGCTGAAGCATGTAATGTAAGCAGAATTTCCCTCAGTGCATTTCACAACTGCCTTTTTTATTGGAGTGATTAGGTTTCTGAATTAATTATTGTGATTAGTCATTTTCCGAAACAACACAAGAGCTTAATTTCTAAGTCATACCTGTGTTTTTTGTCGTTTGATCTGGCTCTGAGATAAAATGTCAGATTACAGATTACGCAGACAAGATTTGAGAAATGAAATCTGTTAGAACTAATCCCACAATATAACTAATCAGCTTACTCTTTGCCTCGCTGCGTATGCAATATTGTTTGCAGTAAAGATGTTTTCAATGAAAAATAAAAATATGGGTGAAGGAGAATCATTATGACAAAATCATTTATAATCTCAAATATTATACGAGCTCAACATATCAAGCTCAAATGTGTGCTTAAATAATGCATTTTGTTGATGTGAATGAGTCAGTAGGTCACTATGATAAAATATGTACAGCAATTGGCCTGTCTTGAAGGTCATCACTGTGTGAAATATCAAATCGTAAAAGTAGATCTCTGACCAAAAACTACTCCATCATCACTCATGAATATTTCAGACCCCTGACATAAATTGGCTGTTTGAAATTTTTATTTTACAACTGTGTAAAGATATGCCTCAGAAATCATAAATATTTATGCCATTTCTCTGCCTCGGTTATCTAAAATGATTCCCGTGTGGATGCTGTGTAGTATCACATCTCTGGGCAAAGCTTTGCCAACAACATTACTAATTATTATAATTAATTCTCTGTGTTTGGCATCTGTGTATGTCACCTAATTAGCAGATGTGGTTCTATTCATTCATATTTCAATGGTTTGCTGTGTGGAAAAAAAAAGAAAAAAAAAAAAAAAGGTAGATTAGCTTAAGGCTCTTTTGATCTTATAACCTTGAAAGACAACAACTTATTTTTACATTTTCAAAGAACATATGTGTCACGGTCATGGACTTAGTTCACACTGCAGGTCTTAATGCTCAGATCGGATTTTTTGCTGAAATCTGATTTTTTTGCGCTGCTGTTCACATTGTCATTCAAATGCGAAAGCCATCAGTCTCGTGTGAACCGTATACGGCCCTGAAGTGACCTGCATGCAGAAGAAGACGTGACGTCAGACGCAGCGCACTGTGTTTACGGAAATAAAAATGGATGCTGCTCGTGTTAGCGTGTGTTTAGCCATTTTTAAGTTAATGTGCAATCGGAGCCTAAATAACGAAGTGATATTATTGTCTATATATTGTCTGCCATTGTGATTTTAATCTTCCCGCTTCCTCCAGCGCAGAATTGTGACGTCTGTCGCATTTCAATGACGTAAAAATCGCATGAAATGCGACATGGCCGTTCAGACTGAAGTCGCATTGCAA
>JAFVLL020027040.1:0-21999 GCA_021397915.2 Tor tambroides | reverse complement strand
GTGAGTGCACACAAATAAAAGTAGACCCTTTACAGTTCCGAATGATGTATTACTCTCACCTTTATGAGCAAAAATTATGGCGTAAGTTGTTTCCATTGAAAATAATGCAATTGATTGCGCTGGTGCCTCTATGTCCTGCGCTTTAGCTTCCAATCTCCGCACAAACTACTGGATGCAGCGCACATTTATCTAGGTTTAACGTTTAAACATTGTTATATTTTAGTATATCTAGATTTGATTTTAGGCAAGTTGTGATGATTTGAGAAGGCTAAATTGATCAGACATAATGATCAGCCTGTGGTCTGCCGCTGACCGCTTGGTCGTTAGCCTACTTTAAGAAAGAAAAAAAAGCTTAATTAACAAACAAAAAAATGTTCCAAACGTTTTTCTAAATTAACTTAATAAAAAAAAATAAATGAAATCTAATCACTTTGCCATTACATACAAAACTGAACAAATTTTAATAGCTGAAACAGTATAATATAATACAACTGCCATCCGCGCATCACTAGTGAACATGCCGTTACTGTAGTTCTAGACTAAATGTGAATGTGCATTAATTCATCCCACTCGCAAAAAAATGATCCAGTTCAACCATACTAATAATCAAAAATGACTTTAGATAAACTAACAATTGTACTTCATTTTTTTTTTTATTGCTGAAGAGTGTTGAACCTTCTTCTCCTGCGTTCTACTTTACAGACATGAATTTATTTTTCCTTCAGCCTGAGGTTTATTCATTACACTTTTTGGTGTGAAAGGGCTTTTACATTTGCTATGAATAGAACTTCTTATATTAAAAACAATCAAGCCCTGCTCATATTTAAAAAGTAACGCAAAAGTAACGCAAAAGTAACGTAACACATTACTTTCCATAAAAAGTAACTAAGTAACGTAATTAGTTACTTTTTTAGGGAGTAACGCAATATTGTAATGCATTACTTTTAAAAGTAACTTTCCCCAACACTGCCCAGGACACTGTAGCCACCTAACCACCTAATACCACCCTAGCAGTGCTCTCAAACACCTATAAGATTCTAGAAATGCTTATCAATATACCCATGAAAAAAACAACAAAAAAAACTATGCATCAGTCTGTCAGACAGTTTAATTATAAGGTCTTTTCACACTAACAAGAGAGCCCTCCACTTTAAATTTACAAATGACAGTAAAAAAAAAAAAGGTGTATTCAACACTTAAAACAAATAAAATAAAAAATATGTCCAAAAGATGATATACCCAACATTTCAATCTCAACAGAATTTAATACTGAGTAACTTAAAGGGGACATCAGATGCCCATTTTCCACAAGTTGGTATGATTCTTTAGGGTCTTCATGAAAAGTCTATAACATACTTTGGTTAAAATGTCTCCCCACATGAAAAAATACTATAGTAATTTATAGTAAATACTACAGTGTTTTTGAACCATACTATGGTAAAGTACTTGAATTAATTTGTTGTGGTAATTCTATAGTTGCTGTGATAATAACAACTATAGTAATATAAACAAATTACTTTACCCAATACTGTACTAAGATTTCTATAACTATAGGTTATATTATACTACAATACACTACAGTTTACTATAGTAAAAACTAAAGTACACTACAATATTTATTACAGTTTATTAGTTCACTATAGTTAATACTACAGTATGCTGTAGCATTCGTTAACAAAGTGATGTAAATACTATAATATATACAGTATAATACACTTTAGTATAGTATGGTTCAAAAACACTATAGTATTTACCATAAATTACTATATTATTTTTTTCATGTGGGGTAGTGTAAAACAACACCATTTTTACCTTGTCAAAAACAGCTCTGTTCACTTCAAGCCGTTTCAGTGCACGTTTCTTTAAATGCTAATGAGCTCTGCTCACCACACCCCTCTCTTCTGTGGGGTGATGAGCCGTTCTCATGACAGTGTAAACTTTAGCCCCATTTAGCCGCAGAACTTGCTAACTAGCACATTATTAGGAAAGGCAATTTGCAAAGATTCATTAAAAAAAACTTATACTCACTTCTTCTGTAGGTGAAGCTGGATCATGAATGATTCGTGTGAACATAGACGCATTTAGGTAGATCAGGGGGTGCATTCCCTTCAAAAACAAATGAAATCCACTGTGTCTTCAGCGGCTCAGATGTTGGGAGTAAGTGACGACAGCCATGTTCATTCTTACAGCCAACAACAAAACACCTCAATCGCTTAGGAGACATTCTTGTCTACCCTAGCTCCGGTGTCGAAACAATGGCGGACTGACATGCTTAAACGCCAGTGTCAGTCAATAGTTGTAGGAGGGCCTTGGCCTGTGTGATGTACATCTTGCCAGAGTCTGAGAATGGCTTGATTTGAGAAAGGGGTTATTATTTTGGGGGGATTTAAAAAAAAAAAAAAAAAAACACTGGGTGGATTTTTATCATTATAGGGTGGTTGTGTACACACCATAGACTGTATAAAAACATGGACGTAGTGTCCGTGAGGTCACCAGTAGGTTTCTGAAGATCATTTTTGAAGCCTAAAGTGGGCGGAGCCGACTGCCGCCATCTTGGCAAGCGCGTCACCACGCGTCACTCCCGGATAATCGAAAATGGGCAAAAAGGCGGCACATGGGTGGAGCTGGTTGCTGAAACCAAGCCCACCTAACTCGCCAGTGGTGACAGCAGCGGCAATCCGCCTGTCACTCAAGTGGCCACGCTCTTAATTATGCAGAACTTTAAGGGTCAATATAATTTAAACAGATGAGTTCTAAAAAATTCACCCCCCTCACAGTTGTCATGAAGGGCAAAATTAGCTATATAGATCAAAATCATTTTTTGCACCAGGCTGTAAACATGTTTTTTTCTGCTGTAAAGTTGGGCTTTTTAACATGGGGAGTCTATGGGATTGACTCCCTTTTGCAGCCAGCCTCCAGCGGCCAGTCGATGAATTGCAGTTTTAGTCACTTCCGTGTTGGCTTCACGAGAAAGAGCGGGAGGTTGCCGCTTGGTACATACACTGCCAACACACATTTATTTTGAAACACCTTGTAAAAGTGAATTTTGCATCTGATGACCCGTTTAACTATCAGACAGTTGGTGGATATACAGAGACTTACTACTTCACGTTAAAGTAGCAAGGAGGCAGCAAGATATAAGTAGGGTAGATAATATTATTCCTAGACTACAAAAGAACTAAAAAAAGAGTGAAATATAGGAAAGTCTATTAAACCTTTTGTCAAGTCAAGTCACCTTTATTTATATGGTTCTTTAACAATACTGATTGTGTCAAAGCATTTTTTCAGTGTCAATAGTTTGTCAACAATGCAAGAGGACAAAAAGGGGGGAGGGGAGGGGGAAGGGGAAGTCTGTGTGGCCAAGTATGGTGACCCATACTTGGAATTTGTGCTCTGCATTTAACCCATCCAAATGCACACACACAGTAGTGAACATACACCTGGAGCAGTGGGCAGCCAATGCTGCGGCGCCCAGGGAGCAGTTGGGGATTTGGTGCCTTGCTCAAGGGTCTTACCTCAGTCGTGGTATTGAGGGTGGAGAGAGTGCTGGTTATTCACTCCCCCCACCTACAATCCCTGCCGGACCTGAGACTTGAACCCACGACCTTCGGGTTACAAGTCCGACTCTCTATCCATTAGGCCATGACTGCCACACAAGAGTCATCTTCCAGCTAAAGTCAGTTCACTGATGATTCAGTGATGTCATCATCCAGTTCAGCTCTCTTCCAATAGTGTCTGTGCAATCAGTCAAGCGACCCCGACTAAGCAAGCCAAAGGCGACAGTGGCAAGGAACCAAAACTCCATCGGTGACAGAAATGGAGAAAAAAACCTTGGGAGAAACCAGGCTCAGTTGGGGGGCCAGTTCTCCTCTGGCCAGACGAAACCAGCATGGTGTGGTTTAATTCCAGGCTGCAACACACGTCAGACTGAGCAGAGGACTCATCTGGTTCCTGTGGTCTTGTCCTGATGGCCATCGAGGTGACGAGGTCTTCGCAGTGAATCTGTCTCTAGGGCGCATCTACTTGACATGGTCTCTGCTGACATTCATGGTTGAAGAGGTCATCTCTAGTAGAGCCCAACCGATATGGGTTTTTTGGGGCTGATACCAATATTAGGTAGTAAGAAAAATCCGATTTTGATATATCGGCCAATATTACAGTACCAGTCAGAAGTTTGGACACACTTCCCATTCATGTGGGAATAAAGTATATATATATAAACAGAATATACAGTATATACATAAACACATTTTTTTGCAATGAACACTCAAATGTGGTGATCAAACACTTATATGTATAATGATGTGACAAATGTATGTAATGGAGGCAGGGTATTTAACAATAAACCTTATCCAAAATGAGTCTGACATCAGTGCACTAAACAGTAAACTTCACTTCACTTATTATGACCCCCCCACCCCCACAAATTCTGTGTTGTGTATTTTCTGGTAATCAAATGAACATGCAGAACATTAGGATTCAAATTTAAATTGTATTTTTGCGGTTTAATATTCACAGACACTAGTCTATATTGCGATTTGATTTAATTCATCAAAAATATTAATTTCGCGAAATTCTGTGTTATATGTACTGTAAAAAAATTCAAGCGGTTTCAACTAATTATTATTTAGTAACTAGTTCCACAGAAATTTTACATTCAGTCAATTTCTGACTTCAAAGTGTTATCTGAATTGTCATTTTTTAGTTGGCTCAACCTTTAACTGAACTAGTTTTATAGTCCATTCAACTAAAATGTTTTAATTGGTCAAACATTTAGAAGACTACAACAAGTTATGTCAATTAAAATTTAACCGTTTACTCTATGTGTTTTACAGTGCCTTGTGAATGTATTCATACCCCTTCATTTTTTTCACATTTTGTTATATTTCTGCCTTGGGTTAAACTGGTTTAAATTACTTTTTCCCCCACATCAATCTACACTCCATACACCATATTGACAAAGCAAAAACAGAATTGTCACAACTTCGTAAATTTATTAAAAATAAAAAACTCAAATAAGTACATTGCATAAGTATTCATACCCTTAACTAAATATTTAGCTGAAGTACCTTTACAGCCTCAAGTCTTTTTTGTTTGATGCAAAAAGCTTTGCTCATCAACATTTGGCAATTATCTGCCATTTGTCTCCTCACCTCTCAGGCTCTTTCAGGTTGAATGGGGCAGACACGCATTTTCAGGTTTCTCCAGAAATACTTGATTGGGTTCAAGTCCAGGCTGTGGCTGGGCGACTCAAAGACATTCACAGCGCTGTGTATAAGCCACTCTTGCTGTGTGCTTAGGGTCACTGTCCTGTTGGAAGGTAAAACTTCTGCCCAGTCTGAGGATCTGGAGGATCTGAATGCTCTGGACTGGGTTTTCATTAAGGCTATCTCAATATTTTGGTGCATTGAGCTTTTCTTCTATTCTGACGAGTCCCTCAGTCGCTGCTGCTGAAAAACAGCCCCATAGCATGAGGCTGCTACCAGCACACTTTACTTTTGGGATGGTACGCTGCAGGTGATGAGCAGAGCTGGTTTCCTTCAAACATGATGCTTAGAATTGAGGTTCATCAGACCAGAGAATATTGTTTCTCAGAGTCTGAGGGTCCTTTAGGTGTTTTTTTGTAAATTCCAAGTGTGTTTTCTTTTGTCTTCACTGAGGAGAGGATTGAGTTTGGCCACACCGCCATAAAGCCCAGATCGGTGGAGTGTTGCAGTGATGTTTGTCCTTCTGTAGATTTCTCCTATCTCCACATATGATCATGGAGCTCAACTAGAGTGACCATCAGGTTCTTGGTCACCACTCTAACCAAAGCCCTTCTCCATCAATTGCTCAGTTTGACCAGGAGGCCAGCTGTAAGAAGAATCTTGGTTGTTTCAAACTTCTTCCATTAAGGGTAACAGAGACTACATGCTTCTGTGACCCTTCAATGATGCAGAATTTTTTTTCTGAATTCTTCCCCAGATGTGTGGCTTGATGCAAACCTGTTTCTGAGCTCTACAGACTGTTCTTTTGACCCCAGGGCTTGGTTTTTGCTCTGATTTGCATTATCAGCTGTTGGACCTTTTATTAAGACGTGTATGCCTTTCCAAATCATACCCATTCAACTGAATTTGCCACAGGTTACCTTCACTCAAAGTCTAGTAACACCTACAAGCAATATGAATGCTCCTGAGCTAAATTCCAATTGTCCCAGATAAGGGTATGAGTACTTATGCAATGGAATCATTTAAGTTTTTTATTTTTAATAAATTTGCAAAGATGTTAAAAACCCTCTTTTTTTTTTTTGCTTTACCATTATAGTGTATGGCGTGTAGATTGATGTGGAAAAAAGTAATTTAAAGCAGTTTAACATAAGGCAGCAACATAAAACTTGAAAAAAAAGAGGTATGAATACTTTCGCAAGGCATTGTATATGTTACCTCAACTAAGATTTATTATTTGGGCATCATAAGAGACTGGGGAACTACATAAACATACATTTTTATAGTTTAACAAAATTATTAAAAATGATTAACTGGTGTTTATCAATCACTAAAAACACACACTTTACAACACATAATAGCATTTATTTAATAACAATCTCCATTTATAACATTTTTCATACAAACATTTTTCTAAACATTTACACATATTACCTGGAATGAAAACATTAAACTCCTAGTCTGGGTGGGGTGGGGTGGGGTGGGGTGGGGTGGGGGGTGGAGGGTGCCAGCCACCTTTTTGCTCTACCCCCCCCCCCCCCAAAAAAAAATTCCCTTGGGGAATCCAGGGGGTATCAGGAGCCCTCCGGGGCTAGACACACGAAACAGGACAGGAACAGGATAGCCCTTTCACGGAAACACAAAAAAAGATCATACAACACGCCAAAATTAGCTAAAATTCATTATAGTAACACAGCTTTTGACATCCAGTTTAGCGGTGAGTATAGCGGTGAGTATAATGTCTAATATATCCTTAGTTATGATTTTAGAGAGATGTAAAAGGACTTCACGGATATCTTTCTCAACCCTGTGAGATGAGAGGAAAATGAGAGGAAACGCCGCTTCTGTGACTGTTACTGATTTGTAACGCACACGACTGTTACTGATTTGTCAGTGCTCGGGGTGCTTATGATAAACAGAACACACAATACTTAAGTCTGATAGAAAGACGAAGCAACTAGTTTAATGCTGTTTTACTACACTTTTACTATAATAAAAACACATCATAATTATATTATAAAATCTTAAAATCTAATCGAATACAACATGAACATCTCAATCCAACTAGTGACAACCCTGTGTATAGATGCATTTAATTATGCTATGGCTCAGCAATTTGTTATAAGCAGATCCGTAGAAATTAAATTAGTCATGTCATTGTCCAGCTCAGTTCAGTTCTCAATAGCATCAGTACATTTATAATAATGGAATGAACAAAATTGTACTGAATACTGTGTATTTGTTTGTTTGTTTCAAGGAGACAATCCCTCAACCCCTAATTGACATGAGGAAAAAAAATAATAATTGAAAAGTGTTCAGCGTACAGTGTACCCCTCTTTGCAACAGAGGAAGCATTAGGAAAGAGGAGAAGAGAGAAAGTGAAAAGGCACTCAACAGATGTTGGTGAGACTTTATTTCTGGAAATGCATTAAAGGTCACTCACATTCTAGTTAGCCACAAATGTAAACCTGATTTTAGATAGTCTTTAACTCACCAAATTATTTAAAGTGAGAAGAGTACAAAAAAGGACTTTAAATTTTTATGTTAAATCCATTATTGTATTGTATATAAATGTTCTATACAGTATTAAGTTAAATTACATGGGAAGAAACTGTAATTAAATTACAGAAAAAAAATAAGAGTAATTCCTTACTTCACTTTTTCAAGGGAAAAGTAATTAAATTACAGTAACTAATTACTAAGTAACTAGTTACACCCAACACTGTAGAAAAGAGAGAGAGTCCATAGTTTCTGTTACATCATCAAGTTGTTCTGAGCTATTGGATATGCTGAGGAACTGAGATAAGTCAGGAAGATTATTTATAAAGCAGTCTTTTGTGGTCGGGGCGATGGCTCTACCATATTTGTAACAAGGAGTTGGCTTTACAGCTTTAGCTATATGGAATATACACAAAACTAGATAATGATCTGAGATATCATCGCTCTGCTGCAAAATTCCAATGCCAGTGACATCAATTCCATGCGACAGTATTAAATCTAGAGTATGATTTCGACAATGAGTAGGTCCTGACACGTGTTGTTTAACACCAATCAACACCAAGTCTGTATGGTGCCCTGGTGGCCTGTATACAGTAGCCAGTACAAACATCACAGTGGATTTATCATTAACACTTGTTTCTTTGGATAACGTTATATGAAGCACCATTACTTCAAACAGATTATACTTAAAACCCGGCCGCTGAGAAATACTGAAAATATTGCAATAAATTGTAGCAACACCTCCCCCTTTACCTTTTAATTTTAAAGATGATACTTTGTTTCTTATCAAAAATAACAAAAGACAAATCTTAGTGTCATTATTGGATAGGAGGTACTGTGTACTATAGCAAAGTTTTATTCATGCTTATGAATTAAAACAAATTAAGTTCCGCACATGCAGTGGTTAAAACGTCACTATGTTTGGTACACATTCCAAACCAAACAAAAATTTTCTGTCTGAATAAGTGTACCATTACACCCCTGGAAAACATTTAAAACACCAAAACATTTAAAACAACAAAACTGAACTTACACGGATAAAAAAAAAAATAAAAAAAATAAAAAATCACTGTAAAAACTGGCAGCTGTTGTTGCCAGAATACTGTAAAAACTATGGTAGCAGCATTTTAGGTTTTTCAGATTTAAATTTACATTTAAAAAACATATTTCATTAACTGATATAACGTTAATATACAAACCTACTGAAGTACTGAAATATGTTTAGTACCTTTGTAGTACACTGATAACTGCCAAAAACAGGTGCTGATGAGAAAGTCAAATTATGAGCCAAAGCTTATCAAAAGCAGCTTTTCCACAAGCAAAGAAAATACTAACATAAGGTGCACAGTTTAATTCACAAAAACACTTAAGGACCATCATGGTAACACACATGAAACTGAAATAATGCAATAAACATTCATTTAACAACATTAGATCTAAAATACAACCCTAATGTAGACAAATGATAAGAAAAAAAAAAAAGAATGTTTCTCGCCTCCACCATATTTAAAGTTTATGGCTCTCCCAACTCAGAAACTTGGGTGTCACAATTATCTCTGAGTTTCCCAGTTGTAAATATGACTAGGGAGGCCATTCATGTCCAATTTCTGACTAGGAAATTCATCAGGTGCTTTGTTTAGGCATTGATAGTACGATAGTTCCAAGTCCAAGGGTGTGAACAGCTACAAGTAGAACTTCACATGTTGTCATCTTGAAATTACAGTAATTAATTACAACATGGTGTGAATGCAGCAATATTTTGATTCTCGAGTTTCTGAGTTTGGCGGGCCATAAACTAAACATGGTGGAGTGGACAACGATTGCTGCTGTCAGTGCTATTTTTTATTAGCTTTTTTCAATAACAACTACATCACCTTGTCTCGTCATTAAAATAGTGCCTACAGATGTGGCCATAAAAAAATGGGCATCACAGGGAAAGGGATCCAATGACCTGCGGCAAGATGCGGCCTATAATGAAGTTCTCTGGCACATGAAGTACATTACCAGTAGGGGGCAGTCGTGTTTTATTCTCAGTTATAGCATGTACCGAAGCCAATAATATGCAACTAATGTGTTACGCTGTTGGCAGTAAGCGACAGAGCTCATAAACATGTGAGAACCACATTTTTTACGTAGCCTAGCCTATATTGTTTTTGTACAGCTGAAAGAAATAAAATGTTAATGATTCAGTTATTAATATTTTTGCTTGTCATGTTTGGACATTATTGTTGCGCTTAAATTGTGTGTTATTAAGTTCATATGATTATTTAATTTTTAGACCGGTGAACAATAATATTTTGTGTGTGAGGCGGTGGCTCGACCACTGGATTTTTTCCTTCCAAGAGAGTAAATTGTTGCTCTGGAATTCATGGTCATGCAGATAAAAGCAAGACATAATTCATAAATTACCAAAGATATTCAGATTTTGTAAAATAACGAAAACAAATTGAATGTATCTGTTTCCTTTCCTAGATATTTGGAGTGCGCCACAATGAACTGAAACTCTGTTTTCTTTAGTTTTTGAATCTGTAATATTTAAATGAAATATATTTTGCATATAGGCCTAAACATTCCTTTTTATTTATAGTTTTATTATGTTTTCTCTGTTCACAGAAGTGTGAGTGTGCACATCACAGTGTGATGTGGTCATGCACATCACAGTGTGATGTGCATTGTGTGAAAATACCACTAACAAGCGAAACACTGAAACGTGACAATACAAACAACAATAAAATTAGAAAGAGACTTTGACAGTACTCCCGCTTAATAGAGACTGTCCGGGTTTCGTGATCTTGGTTCACCCACCACAATCCATGCAGGGCTTTTCAGAAAGTCAGCGCCCACCATTAGTGTATTTCAGAGTGACAGTATGAGATTAATACACAATGTTTTTGCTCAAAACTCATTCTGTGACCTAATGCAGATATTGTATATAATAAACTGACACATTATGAGAGAGAACGCAGAAGTTAACCTTCACAGTAATGTGGGAATTATTATCACGCAATGACTGATGAACAGGCAGAGGATTGTCTTTCTGCAAGTCATTAAGAAATTATGGTTCTATTCTATTCAAAGAAATATGAGGTAAAAGTGCGAATACATAATGGCCACATATTTGGAGTAAAAGTTTGTATGTTGTGTAGCAAAGCACTGATTGAAAATAAATGAAAGCAAAAGCGATTGAACATGTACAGGATAGTGTCTCTTTTTTTCCTATTCAAAATATAATTAACTCCCGATTGATTTCCTGGCAGATTTCCTGGCATTGTAACCAAGTATTAGCCATAAATATATTATCATAATATATCATAAATAGTGGTCAAATATAGAAGCTTTCTAATCTCAATGTCAATTCAGAATATTTATTGTAAAAATGTTTCTGTAACAGCTGCCAAAAATAATCTATATAGCTCTGTGATTTGTGATATTGTCATGGTGCACACACGAGGAGGAGCAAGGAACACGGAGATGCAGAGTAAACTCAAATAATAGTCTTTAAATGATGACATTAGGGCAAGACAAGGCAGGACAAGGCAAGGCAGACACATAGGAACACCGGGGAGTAACGAGTAGACCAGACGACACGAAACTGAACAGGCATGAACTTAAATACACAGACTAATGACAAACACACAGCTGAACAGACTTAACTAATAATCACAATAAACAAGGACAGGAAACAAACCAAATAAGGAAACAAGAGGCGGGAACACATGACACACGACAGAGGACTGACATTACTCCTCCCTCCCGAAAGGCTCGTCCCGAGCCTTAACAGTTCCACCAGGGGTGGGCGCTCTCAGAAACACAGGACGGGGACCTCCAGAGCGGAACAGACAGACGGAGGCCTCGGCAGAGCTGGGAGCTCAGGAGGCCATGGCAGTGCAAGGAGCTCAGGAGGCCATGGCGGTGCAAGGTGCTCAGGAGGCCATGGCAGGTGGTCCTTGTGGCCATTCCTCGGCCCGGCCACTCCACTCAGAGCTCTTCTACCCCCCCTCCCCAAAATTTCCTTGGGGAATCCAGGGGGTATCAGGAGCCCTCCGGGGCTAGACACACGAAACAGGACAGGAACAGGATAGCCCTCCAGGGCTAAACACACAGGACAGGAACGCCCTCCGGGGCTAGACAGACAAGACAAGATGGCCCACAGGAACAGGAAGCCCTCCTGGGCTGTTCTGAGGCTTCTTCTGGGCATGACAAGGAGTCGGGGGCCCTCACAGGGTCCCTCAGCAACCGCTTTCACTTCAGCAACAGGAGGGGCAGACGGCTGGGAATGGCCTCCGCAGCCATGACTAGAGGAGCCGCCTGCCCTCAATGAGTCTCCATGGACATGACAAGGTTCATTAAAACGTTCCTGTGGGCACCACAAGACAAAACCGACACTCCTGGCCGGAACTAGGGAACTGGCGGTCTGTGGCGGGCTTGAGACAGCGGCGGCCGGCGGCGTCGTTCCCCCGCGAACGGCGGGCTTGGGTGAGCCGCGGACGGCGGCGTCAATCTCCCGCGAACGGCGGGCCTGGGAGAGCTGCGGATGGCGGCGTCGATCCCCCGCGAACAGCGGGCTTGGGTGAGCCGCGGACGGGGGTTGGCTTTCCCCGCGGACGGCGACGTGAAGGGAGCCGCGGACGGCGGCGTGACTTGAGGGAGCCGCGGACGGCGGGTTGGCTTTCCCCATGGACGGCGGCATGTAGGGAGCCGCGGACGGCGGCGTGACTTGAGGGAGCCGCGGACGGCGGGTTGGCTTTCCCTGCGGACGGCGGCATGAAGGAGCGGCAGCCCGTAAACTTGACTTGGGAGCCGCGGACGGCGGCGGTGATTTCCCCGCGAACAGCGGGCTGGAGAGAGCCGCGGACGGCGGACTCGCGGCGATCCCGCCGAACTCCCACACGTTGCTGTCATGGGCTAGGGCGGAAGGACGAGCGGCGACTTCCATGCCGCGGGACAAGCAGACAAAACAGGAACCAAAACAAAAGACTTTACAAAAAACGAACAAAACAAAATGGTGAAGGGGCGCCGCTTACTGTTTAGGTCTGATCTTCTGTCACGGTGCACACATGAGGAGGAGCAAGGAACACGGAGACGTGGAGTAAACTCAAATAATAGTCTAAAGGACAGGAAACAAACCAAATAAGGAAACAAGAGGCGGGAACACATGACACACGACAGAGAGATATATTTTCAAGGAAAAAAAATCAAAAAGTAAAAAAAATAAAAACATCTCCCCTCTAGTTTGTTCACAAATCGCACCCTGTGTATAAATAACATGATGTGAGAATAAATCAGAGGCCCGTTCCAGAAAGGATGTTAACCCTGAAATGAGGGAAACTCTGGGTTTTCCGTTTCAAAATGGGAGGTTTGTCAAACCCGAGAAAGCAGCAAAGCCTATTTCTGAAAGAGAACTAACTTAAAATCCTGGTCAGTTACCATGGTAGCTCTTCTGTGAACTTAACCTGGTCGGAAGCAGCTTTTCTTCAGGGTTTTTCTAAACCCAAAGTTTCAGTGTGACTGATTCAGTCCAGTCAGATGGGGTTGGGGATTCGGGCAGTTCAGCTTCATCGTGGGGGTGGAAGGTGTAAATCGCTACTCTTTCATATGGAGAGTATCTGATGGCTGATGAGTGTTTCAAACTTGCAGAGCAGGTTTAGGCAAAGTGTCTGTTTCAGGAAAAGCCTCGTTTGGTTTGGGTTTTGCAATTGGCGTGCAACAGCATGTACAGAATTATATTTACTATAATATCCAGTGTTGCTACTTTTTGTTTTGTTTTATGAGAGATGCGGCGCGCCCGTGAGAAAGACCAAGAGACTGCCCTAAAAAGACGAGTGTCTGCATTTTATGTGATGCGTCTTTGTACTATTTTAATTTTGCACTCTTTTATTTTTGCACTGTTTTAGCTAATTGTACGTGGCAACACTGCAGTTCTTTTGCAATACAAATGTAAAAAATATATTGCAGTAATAAGAATGTTTTCTGGAGTTTAATGCGTAAACAACCTTGCGTAACCATAGAAAACGGTGATTAACAGAAATGGATAAATATTTATGGATAATGGATAATGGATAATATTTTGTTTTGAATTTAGAAATTATTATATTAACCATAGGTAGCTATAGGCTACAGACTGTGCATGCAACATCGCCTAGACAGCATTCCAATGAACTTTATAATGAGTAAATGTTAAAAGAATATGTAGAACATAAAATAAAATATACAAGACTAACATTTTTATCCTAAACAAGAAAACATTTTATCCATCCCACAGTCCTGTAAATCCATTAGCAGATCGTTTTTTTCCCATAATATTTGATGATGATGATGATGATGATGATGATTATTAGGGGCCAAGCACCGAAGGTGCGATGGCACCTATTGTATCCGTTGGCGTTCTTATTCTTCCATTTCTTCTTCCGCCATTGTGTCTATGGCAGCCCATAGAACCACTTGCGGGAAAGTTGTGAACACTGACACACTGATAGAAGACAGTCTCAATACTAAACACAGCAAGTTTGGAGTCTCTAACTCAAACTCTCTAGCGCCACCACTTGTCCAAAGTTTCAGTCATTTTATATATCGCGCGAACGAATTCTACGAAAAGCACGCAAAAATGGATCTGAGGCTATATCTCCGCAACGGTTTGGCATATTGAGACTAAACTTGGTGTGTGTTATCACAAGCATGTCCTGAGACTACCTGCAGTGTTTCGGCGCAGTGCCACCTAGTGGTCAGGAGATATGAAAAATTGCTATTTTTGCTTATAACTTCTCAATGGTTTGGCAAAAAATCACAAAACTGGTCTCTTTAGATTCGGTGCATCATGCCGAGTTGAAACTCTGCATGTGCCATTGTCACTTCACACAGAACACACCACATTGATTTGATAATCCTGTTGGTCAAAAGTGAAAAGTCATTAAATCATATTACTAGTAGTTTCATATGATTTTTCAGCCATTTGGACTATAATAATCTTAAAATGGCTTCAATTACTTATTGCTGCAGTTGGCCTGATGCTTGCTTCTGTAGTGCTTGGCCCCGTAATTGCTGCTTGCAGCTATATTTTTTATTATTGTTGGTTATTTTTATATTCGTTGTTAGCCTGTGCATTTTGTTTATTTCCCCTACATTTAGATCTCTTTGCTTAATGTTCCATATATTAGGCTACTTAATGTTTTGTAAATACTGTAAATGTCTAACATGCCAGTAAAGCTTTGATTAGGCTGTATTTACTGGAAGTTCACTTTAAAGGAAATTTAATATGGCTATAATATTGCATTCTGTTTCGGCTCGTAATTAATAGGCCTAGGCCATATAAACAGCGGTTTTTCATTTCATTTGCATTTGCATTCGTTTTAAAATGTGAATGAAATGAAATATTCAAAATAAAATATTAATATAGCCTATATCCATTTCGAATAGTTACGGGTTTCTAGGATCATTTATTTTTGTTTACACATTAAACTCGTGGCCATGAGAAAAATAAGTCGTTCCCTCAAACATAAGAAGTCGTGGGGTGGTCACGAGAAAAGGATGTCGTTACCTCGACAAAATGAACTCATGACCACGACATATTATCACGTTCCCACGAGTTAATGTTGTGACCATGACAAAACTACGAAACATCTCTCTTCCCAGTCACCGTAGAAGTCTGTACATTCATACAACGCAAACTTCATAAGCATGTAAACTGTTATTTGTTTAATGTCGGGAATTTACCCAGTTTATTAAAAAGTTAGGCTATATACACAGTGCTAGCACAATAAATTGTTTACAAAGCACATTAAATAATGATCCGCTTTACACTTATGCAGTCATGTGTAAATACATTTTTCAGTGTCTGTATCACCAAACATTTGTGTCTAATACCATTTTATTTATGTTTCATTGTGAATGTTTTCTCAAAATCACATTACATGAAGTTAATAATTTATCAGACACTGATAATTATGTTAATTCTATTTTTAAAATGAAATGTACTGTAATAATCTATAAGCATATTTAACAATCGGTCGAAGACAAATAATTGCAAAGTGTTTACGAGCAATTTGGTCTGGCCTGTAGATCCAGTATGTTGTTCCATGTGCCATCTGGTGAATATTATGTGAAGCACAACACATTTATTTAAATTCTTAACAACGTGCTCATGGGATTCAGCTGCATTCCGCGGGAGGAACTGCGGCATGCTGTGGGAAAAACACGCATTCTTGATGGCCACATCTGTACATATATATCATTTGAAGCATGATGTATGTTTTATAAATAGTGAAATAAGCACGTATTTTACCAAAATTCCAGAACCGTCAGCAAGCTTACTATCTAGCGTGGTGAATGTTTATGGTCATCAACCAATGGAATACTACATTTTATTCTTTCCGACAACAAAGCACTTGAATGTGACAAGCCCTTATATATATATATATATATATAATTATTATTTTTTTCTTATGCTGAAATTGGGTGTCACTTTTTTTTTTTTAAATTGCTTTAAAATTGTTTTAACCTTTTTCAGCCATGTTCATTGTCCTTTTTATTGATTTTCCTACATCCAATAGAGGTTGTGATGTTAAGTACCTGATTGTGCCACCCTTTCCAGACTATAGCAGCCCACATCAATCTAAGTAATGAGGTGAAGAACTGCAGCCCTGTTCCTCATAATAAGGTCTGCTAACTGCACTGCTTCTCAGGGAGAAACAGTGCTTTCTGTTATGGCCTGTTGGATGGGCTCTGTTTTTAGAGAGATACTTTTGTTTATTAGTGTTTATGCTGGCAAGTTGTGAGGTAATTCTTTTTGAGGGTTTTTTAAAGCTGGCCTGATGTCTTGGAATGGCTGGTAGTGTTTAAGTCTTGTGTTTTGCCAGGGAAGCCCCAGAGGTCAGAGTTTGGCTTTTACAAATTGAGGGTTCGGTCGGCAGGCGCCAGGGCAGCTTGAAATTAGTAGATTCCTCAGACCTTTGACCCAAACTCTGGTGCTGCACCCACAGCCTTACGCAGGACATTGGTGGTCTTCCATGGGGAAATTTTTTTCTTTTTCTTTTTGTCATAGAACTGTTAGAAATGCTTGTGATTTTGGCTCTAAATTTAGACAGCCCATCTGGCAAATAAACTGAGCTATGATGTTCTTATTCACATGGATTGGACTTGATAAATGGATCTCAAGCACTCTTATCATGCTAGATAGGTGAACTGAAACTGATGCAACCAAGTTACAGAACAAAATCTGTTGTTTTGTCTTTGATTATTTTGCTTTTGTCTTTTATTTGAACAAATGTTTAACTGTTGCAAATATTTATCAAAACGCATCAAAAACATTTACTCATAAAAGATAGTTGCCAATTCATTCATTCATTCATTCATTCATTCTCAACTCTGTTATGTTTCTCTGCTTACACAACACGTAACTTCGTAGTAGTAGTTTGAATTAAGACATTGCTATATAATGTAATATTTTCTGACCTTACACACAAAGTCAGTAATTCTTAATATAAAAAGATCTATGTTCCACCCATCACAGTTCCTCACTGTGGACCTTTCTAAAAGAAAAAACAAACAGTGGAAAAAAAGAGAAAATCTCCTCTCCAGTTCTCCGAGAGCTGTTTCCTTAGCCCTTGTATGTGTGGGTGGCAGGGATGCACCCTGCTCATCTCTCTTTAAACATCCCTGACACTCCTACTGTTCAAAACATTAGTCTCATCAGGCTTGGTGGCCCCACTGGTTCATAGTAATTGTTTCCGGAAGCGAGAGCAACATGGTTCAAGAGTTCTCTAATTCTATCAGCAGTCCAGGATCAGGATGGCATACTGGGTGGACCATGCAACGAGACCACAAGTAACCATCAAAGCTCATTTACTGCCAACAGCATTCATATTCCTGTCACTCAGCCAAGGACCTGCCTCCTGACTTGAGCAGAGAAACATCTCTCAGACTTTCATGTGGAATGACTGATGCATTAATTGCTGGACTTTGTTTATGGGCTGTGACAGGCAGGGGAGGACTGGAACAAAATTTCAGGCCGGAAAATCTCACACTCATCCAGGCCATCCCATATACCCACAACAAATTCTGAAACATGAACAACCCTATTTTATGTACGGCCATCACATAAAAAGGTTTAAATTTTTAGGCTGGGGACATGCAAAATAATTAAAAGCTCCTGAACCGCCTTCACTTCCATTTTCCTTTTCAGTCTTTTTTTTTGTTTTGTTTTGTTTTGTTTTTGCCCTGATATCTCTCTCTCACATGACTTTAATACTCAAGATTTAACAAAACTATACTTTCTAAATTGCCTAAACGCCAAAATTAATACAATTATAACTACATCATTACAATATCTTTATAGAAAAATCCTAATACTGATTTTTCCCTAACAAAAATTAACCATGATTTTATTATAGTAAAAGTACAGTAATCATGTTTTTTTGGCAAATGAATTACTATTTGAATTCATTTTTACTACAAATTCCATGGTTAAACTATGGTTAGGGTAGGAAAACCATGTTTAATTTGTGGTTACCATGATTTAACAACCATTGTCTTTGGATTTAAAACCGGGTTGTGTTGTCTGCTGCCCTAGCCCCCTCTAAATCTATTATAAAATGATATGATTATTTGTCTGCTAAATTACTACTTTAACTTTACAATAAATAATGATGTCATTTAGTATACAGTATTTTGAGTGATGAGTAATGGGCTGCTAATGTTACTGCTTAACTAAGTAAACAGAAACAAAACTACAATAGCATATGTACAGATGAAACTGACCTGCACTTGAAAGCCTGAACAGTAGTTTTGCTTCTCCGCTCCTGGGCGCTTCCACTCCATTCTCAAACTCTCGCATTGATTACTCTGATCGAAACCGTTTGACAGAGGTGCGGAGCGCTCGCGGGAAAAGGTAATATAGCCACATTGGGAGATAGGCTACAAGCAAGTGTCGATCAAATAAAACAAACAAACGAACAAACAAAAGTGTCGATCAAATGAGCAAATGTTCGAGTGACATAACTCTGGCAACGCTCAGCTGCTAAGTAACAGTTAACAGTGTAGCAACTTCCGCTGATTTCCTCAGACACGTCCTTGAGTTTACTCTCTTTTGTCGGTCGAAAAGGTATTTTTACTCTTATATTTGTAGACATTAGCTACCGTAACCACTGTGTATCTCGTAATGTTTACATTTTATGGAAAGTTTGCCTTTTAAAACGTTTTCTGAAGTTATCTATCATGTACGGCTGGGTCATTCCTAGAATTTGGTACCATTTGAGTCCCCATGATATAATGTGGTATATTTTCAGTAAAAATGGGCAAATACTTGTTTCTAAATGCTCATCTTACAAAGTTACTTCCTCTCTACCATAGAACACAATAAATATGCACCCAAAATTAATTAAAAAAAATAAATAATTGCTCCTATTTTAGTGCAAGAAGTCTAAACTGCCATGTCCCCAAGTAAGCTTTGATAACTTCAGCCACAGCTTTCTTGTAGCTTAAATAGTAGAGCATGGTGCTTGCAATGCCAAGATCATGGGTTTGATTCCCAGGGAAAGCAAGAGCTAATAAATTGTAGAAACTGTAACTTGAATGCAATGTAAGTCGCAGCATCTGCTAAATGCATAAATATAAAAGTATAAAAATCAATAATATAAAAAAATCAAACAAATTCCAAAATTTTCAATATTGTTGTATTTTCTTATTTATAATATCCCTCAACAATATATATATATATATATATATATATATATATATATACACACACACACACACACACACACACATATACATATATACATACATACATACATACAGGGAATGAAATTAACTTTTTCACTCACCAGCCAATTTGGCTACTAAATTTTTAAGTTACTGGCCATTCATAACTTCTACTAGCCAAAAAAAATATATATATATTTTTTTTTTTTAAAAAAAGGAAAGGAAAGGAAAAAAAACAACAGCTTGAGGCGGTCTACACTGGGCGTGACAGACCATTGCAAATCATTTTGTGTCAGTACTAGGGGTGTGCGATATTGACAAAAAATAATATCTCAATATTTTCTAGGACTTTATCGATGAAGATAATTATATGATATTTTGCTGAGTGTGTTATTGTGCTGATATCTTATAGGACTACTGTGGACAGCTGACTCCTAAATTTTTTGATATTCTTCATATTCTGTGTGGTCAGTTCACAGCAGTGAAAGAAATTAATCTTTTCCAATGAGTTTAAATTGATTTTTACCTTTTATGGGAATTTTTACCTTTATAAATCCATTTTTTTCTAAAATTGTGCATCATCTCTCGAATCAAATTCTTACATTTAATCAGTCAATTATCATAATAATAATAATAATAATAATAATAATAATACATTTAGGCTGTTACTAAAATGAAATCAGTATCAACAAAGTTCATCTTTGCAGGAGTTGCATCTGAAGTGGCATTTAGATGTATTTACACTTTAATTCAGCTCAGAAGGACATGGAGTGCTTTAACCAGTTACAAATGTATAAATAATGTTTTGATATTTTAAACATGAAATGTTGAATACTGATATCTGAAATTATTTTAAAAATGAAAAGATACTTTAAATGTGAACTTAAAAACCGCCAGCAGGTGGCAGCAAGTCACTGTTAAGTGATTCATTTCGATTGAACCGAATCATTTAAACGGTTGATTCATTCAGAAACGAAACACCGGCATGTTTGTCAGAGACGCAAAACAGTGCTGTGGCTGTGTTTGGAATAATTTTTGTTGGCGAAATAGAGCAAGAACAGCTAATATGGTGTCTAAAACATAAGTCTCTTGATATTAACCTATTATTTATTGAACTGTTGTATAAAATCAATATCACATTTATAACCATGCCAATTTTTTTTAAGAAAAAAGGCACTCTTCGTGTGATATTGACTAACAATATGAAATTATATAAATATATACATTTTCTGCCCCCTTATCTTGAATTATGTGATCATTCTTAATTCATAGCCTATTAATAGACTGAATCATGCAGAACGCACTCTAGCGTTAAATGCATACGTTAGTCTAACCAGAAGTTAGTCTAACCAGACTTCATCACGTAGTTGCATATGTGCACTCTGCAGGTGTGTTTTATTTGGTTTTTGCAGTATACTCGATAATGTCATGATGTCTCACGAGTTCAGTATTTGTGTTAAATATGCACAGATTTGGCTTGCATGAACTTCCCCAAGACATTAATGAGTGAACATAATTTACAAAAAGTAGCCCGCCAAATTGGCTAGTGATTTGATAGCGTTACCCGCCACAGCTGATTTTTACCCGCATTTGGCAGGTTGGCGGGTGTTAATTTCAAACCCTGCATACATATACATATATATATATATATATATAAATAAGTGCTGTCGATCGATTACAAAAAATTAACTAATTAATCACATATTTTTTTTCTGAAATTAATTGCGATTAATCCCACCTAACATTAAAGTCTTTAAATATACTTTTATATTGCAATAATTTCACATTCAACCTTCAAATTAATGTACAAACAACATATTTTTAATATTTATTTAATGGCATCTTCTTTATGACTGGATGCCAGTATTACTTTGTGTTTCCATCCAAAGTTGCGAATTTAACTTTTGTGCAAAATTGGAATATCGCATAAAACATTTGCGAACAAGCACCGTTTCCATCCAACGAGTCAAAGAGAACAAAATTGTCACTTCCTGGTAAACTGGCACTAAATAGCCTACAGAAAACTGGGATAAGCTAATGAATATAATAATTTTCATATATGAAAAATTACTTGCGCCTCAGAGCGAGCAGACGAAACACAATAAATGCTGTCATTGCTTTCGGAGGTGAATGCTGCTGTTTGGGAGCAGTCGTGTAAGACAATTATACAGAAATACTTTGATGACAGACTTTGCTCAGGCATTTCAGAACGACCATAACAACATTTCAGATGCTGTGGAATGAGATCGGTCCACTGCTAGTCAAGTTATCCTGTCTCATAGCGCAAAGTCACATGACTTTTTTGATGCGTTTGGAGGAATTTATTCGCAAAACGCATTTCCATCTCCAATTATTCGCATTAACCCTTTTTCGCACAAGTCAAAAACCTCAAGCAAGCATAAAAACGTTTTTTGCAAATTAAGGGATTTTTATTCGAAATTTGGCATTTCCATCACTCGTTTCTCATGCGATATTTCAAAATGTGCATTAAAACAGGGTGATGAAAACCCAGCTACTGATACCAAGTAATACTGATTTCCCTATAAAAAATCCCCTAATTCCCCTAATATTTAACCATTGACTATAGCCATTATACATTACA
>JAFVLL020027039.1:10000-12084 GCA_021397915.2 Tor tambroides | reverse complement strand
CACTCTAAAGTGATGAAACTATGGCGCTATGTACTTTTTAAAAACCATTTTCATAGGTTTCACGTTATATTGTTGGCTCAGAAAATATGTAAATGCCCATGCCAAGTAGCCGCAGCTGTATCCCTTCTCCCACAAATCAGACAGGAGAGTGGATTAACTTCGGTCGACTTAAACTTGAAAAATGGTGTGTTCCGCGGTTGAAATAAAATACTTTCTGATGTTTATTCATGTTTATTTCGTACTTTAAGTAAATATGAAAAGATGATCGTTCACGTATTTGAACTGAGGCAATACAGTGATCTGTCACGACACACTGAAGAGCCACAAAACGGTATTTATTGTTTGATTCTTTAAAAAGGACACAGTTTAAAAGCTGAGGGTCCTGAGATCTTGTTTTATATCAGAAGTAACCTGCTCTGTCTTCTCTGTCGGTGTGTTGTCAGTTTTCTCTTTGCTCTGCGATATATTTTTCACTGCGTGAGAACATGATTTGTAGTGTGAGAGCGGCATCGTTTGTCGGTCATGGCATCAGTAACTAAGGGTGGGCGGGTTTTGCGAACGATCAATTTGCGAACGGTCAATTCAATAAGTTTAATAATACACATTTCTGTCATGGCAACCCTCAGAGGGATTGGCATGGTAATGTACATGACAATGTTAATGTATTTGGTCTTGGCAGAATAGATCTGCCACGCTGCTGCAGCGTGTACCGAGACATGCTACTGCCAATAAATCCACAACATGCTGCTGTGAGCATGTAAGGAATACTGCTGCTGCACATGCAACATATGAATAACCCCCATAGCATACGTGATCATAGCAGATCTATACATGTGCAGCTGGGGAAGGTGGAGGGTTTCAGAAGCACGCTGCAACTGCTACAGCAAGCACTAGTCAAGTATTTGAATGTTGAGCAGACAGGATAGATCAAGACACCCCCCACAAAGCAGATCTATTGCCAAGTCATATGTACTGCTGCTGCTCTGAAGATGTGATTGCATGTATTACTATCTACTGTATATGTGCCTGGGCTACCACGCCAACCAGCTTAACAATACTGGCCTATGACTATGTGAGCCTTGGCTACCATGCCGAACAGCTTAAAAATAGTGGCCTATGACTATGACTTAACTCTAATCAGACGTGCACTATGTGTAACGTTCACAAGTGTTAACAAGAATATGCATAGCAATCCAATAGAATAAGACCCCAGCTCCCACCTGAGCAAATATAATAAATTAGTCATTTGATAACTGTCATCAATATGACAATACTCTCTAATTGTATAGAGCCATTAGTATCAATAAAAGCGGATGTTTTTGACAATGCATGCAGCTGAAATCGACCGCACACTTAGCACAGCTAATGAAACATCAACCTTAGATTTAAACAAACATGATATTGAGATTACGCCGATGAGTATAGCGAATCCCAGTTGCATGCACGAGAATGCTTATTTCATTTAACCTGTTTTCATGTCCATTACTATCGGCGTGTTCTCAGCGAGATTACATGCTCTAGACTGTTTTTGCTCCAGCTGTATAAACACAGACGCTAAATGCTGCTGTTAATATGCTTAATATTCGTTCCTGCTTATGATGCAAACTGCTAACAAGACACTTAGTTTAAACTTGTTTGTGGTTACTCATTGTTCTTTTTCATGGATTAAAAAGAGCATTCACTTATCTTAGATGTTGATTTCAGATGTTTCTGAAGCACGCTGAAACTACTGCCACGAGCATTAGCCAAATATTTCAATGTTGAGCAGCAAGCTCATAGGCTACCAATACAGAAGAGAACCAATCAGCTGTGACATGTGATGATGTCATTGTCATATTGAGTTAGATCTATATGTGTTAAACAGTCAAACTATTATTATCGATCCTTTTGAGCATTGAATGAAATAAACATTTAATTAAAATCTTTGTCTCTGACATTTAGCCTAATGTTTCTAAAGTATTTGAAATATTTGAAAATATTTGATATTTGAAATAGTCTTCATTTGAATTACATAATTTACATCTAATTTATTAAATCCTGGTTAACGTGCTGGTTTTCTTACCGTTTCTGCTTTCTTGGCAGTT
>JAFVLL020027039.1:0-5000 GCA_021397915.2 Tor tambroides | reverse complement strand
TTAGGGGGGCTATAGCCCCCCTAAAAATGGCCTAGCGACGCCCATGCTGTAGGGTAAACACAATTTGTGCACTATTAATAGTTACCAGGGGTGGTTTCTCCATTAGGGCGATTGGGCGACGCACCACCAAGGTGCGAAAGGGAGAGATTTTTTTCTTTCACATTCAATCACAGTGTTATGCTAGCTTTCACTCTTCTCAGAGCCACAGAGGCTCTGTCTGCCTAGGGAAATATAGTCCAATCAGCGTTGAGTCACGTTCTGTGTAGTACCACCCCTTTTTGGGCGATTTCTGTCAAATTGAGAATCGCCCCGAGTGTTCCCATAGACTTCCATACAAAGATTTTTTTTTTTTCAGACTTCAGGCACTGCAATGCAATCTCTATGGGTTCCGGGAGGGCTCGCACTAACGTGCTTTCATCATCATGCGTAACCTTAACTTGCGCAGCGATTGGTCGGAACAAGCATACCGCTAATAAGAAGAAATATGAAGTCAGGACTAGTCTGTATGGGCTGAATAAAGCAAACCAGTATCTTACCAGTGAAGTTTTGATGGATGACGATTGTAATGGAGGTAAAGACGATTACAGTCAGTGACATACATGAATCGTAACTTACATTATTAGACGCGCGCGAGTCCGTTATTATTAGTGTGTAAATAAACCGTGTATGTGCGCTCTCTGATAGCTTTATGAGCACATTTCAGTATGATCGCATGTCTGGCAAGTGTTTTATAATGGACACTCGCTGAAGAAGCGTGTTTTTATAGAAGTTTGCTATGTACAGTGGTGTATTACATTCACTCTGACAGAGGAACTGTTCACTGTCATGTTGAGCTGCCTTCAGATCACCACACTCAACAAATTCAGAATGTTTTTATTTATTTATTTTTATTTTGTGTTTTGCTCTGTTTGATAATTCTGAAGACAGATCCGTGTATATTTTTATAACTTTAAGGCGACTGGGATAGTGGTCTGTTGGCGTCTCCGTGTGGTCCTGCTTGGTACTGCAGCTTGACTTGTAGTTATTTATACATGGATAGAAAATGGTCTAAATGTAACATTTATTTATTTTTCTCACAAATTTTGCTGTTGCACTGTATACATCAATTTTGAATTATTATTAAAATAAAAAACAAAATGTTTTAATTTTTTCTTGAAAAAAGCTTGCAGAAAATGTAGTTTTGTGAGAATCCTCAATCTTTAATTTGGTAAAACAGTTTTCTTTATTTTTAAATATTTCATGTGTTAATCCTTTTCTTTTTGTTATACTGGGATAAATCATATCAGGATGTATGCTAAAGTTTTTGGATGTGGCGCCCCACCTAGAAAATTTGCCACCAGCCGCCACTGATAGTTACATTTTTGTTTTAAAATACATATTTAATTGAGTTTGAGAGATTGCACTTGTAACAAAAGATGCATGTTCCCACCATACCTTAGAGAGGTATCATGGAATGTAATTGCAACAATATAACATTTTTAACACAAATAAAGTGGTTATAATGTGAATATATATTTTATTTAACATGTACAATTTTATTAAATTGTTTTAAAAAATACATATGAAGAGTCTGAAAAGTTTTTGCCACCTGAAATTATCTAAATGAGCATTTTTATCAGGCTACTATGTTTAGGTTCAGTAATTTTACTCTAATGGCAATGTATAGGTCCTTTTCTATGCAATTAAAGTGAAATAACTGAACATAAATATAGGAGCCTGATAAAAATGCTAATTTTATAAGAAAATTTCAGATGGCATTTAGAGGCTTTTGCATATGAACTTTTCATATTTTGTTATATTTAAGAAAAAAGTTGTGTACCCAAATTCATGTCCGTCGTGTTACCACAAAGGATTTTGCCCCTTTAAGAAAAGGGGAAAATCTATTTGGACTACTTCCTGTGTGTAAAGGTCACTGCAGGTGCTGGCTGATCTGAGGGGTGCATGGGGAGTACATTCTTTCTTATTAATTTTCTTAAATTACAAAATTTCTGACAATTTCATGTGTCGCACTTTATTAGTGTCTGTGGTGTTATGTTGATAACTTGCATATTTTACATATTTTAATCAAAATTTTGATAAATACATACTTATTAATATTTCCAAAATGTCCCCTGATCTTGAAATCATCATGATGGCAGCCTCCATTTTAGAAAAGTCTGGATTTAGGCTGATTTGTCTGTGGTGTTACTGTCTGTGGTGTTACTGTCTTTTCTGGTAACACCACAGAGCCTATAGTAATTTGCAATATAAAGTCTGTGGTGTTATAATTACGTCTGTGGTGTTACTTCAAAATGACATAGACATAAGTGGCTGTGTCACCAGTATTTAATTGAAATTATTTAAAAATCAAAATGTTCTTAAGCTTTCATTTTAATGGATATAGCATATTAAACTAATTTTAAATGCATAACAATATATTTTATTAAAAACAAAAAAAAAACAAAGCATTTTACAAATTCTGCCTCTCATTTGCCACCCCAATTGAAGAATAACCCAAAAAGCAGATTGTCCTGGTCAGATGGACTAGATAGCTGCCTTAACTGTTCCTGCAATAATGTGTTTAATTACCCACTATAATCCTACCTAAAATTAACATCTGCTTTGGACAAAATATTTAGCATTGCCTTATTATGCCTAACTTAACCAAGAAAAGATTTTGTCCTAAAATATGGAATAAATGTGATAAAGAAAGCAATAAATTGACCTTTCTCATACATGTTGACACATTGTTATAACACTAATTTTATGTTTTAAAACAACTTATGAATAAACTATTTGTATTTCTTGAAAATTGTTGCTTCAATTAATGTTTTGCAAGATAGAACCTTATAATTCCAAGTGGAAAATGACGTTTTAAAATTAGAAGGTTCTATCTGCATTTGACCTGTTTCAAAAAATCCCCATTTAAAAATCTGAGAGGATTTTGATATTATATTGTATTTAGAATACATTTAGGGAAAGAGACTTGTTCCCAATATCATTTTTGCAATATGGAATGCAAAAACTTTGAAGCTCAATATCTCAAAATCACTCAGAATGCAGATAGAACCTTATAATTCCAAGGCGACTATATATATATATATATATATATATATTTATTTATTTATTTTGTGAACTGATGTTCGGCTGTTCTTTTTAATAGTCAACTTATTTTCAAGTCATTGTCATAAACGTTCTGTAAACACTGCCACAGACACGAAGATATATCTTTTCATGCTCACTAGAAACTGACACAGTCATCAGGTTTTCATGCCATTTCAAGTTTTATTTTGACGTGACACAAAGCAGTGATATTTAAGCGGGTGAGTTGTTTACTTACCTTATAATTAGTCAGCGCATCATTTTCTTCATTCAGGCTGAGAGCTGGCATGAAAACAAAAAGCGCACGAGCCAATCACATCCAGTAATAAAGGATCATATCCAATTGTAGCACGGAGGCATTGCCTCCTCTCACGTGACTTTCCCTCATTCATTCTCAATTACCCCCAAGTAAAGTCACGGCACGCTATGGGGTCTCACTTGAAAGTCAATGGGCTGAGGGGAGTCAAGCCTCCACTGTAACTATACCAGCGGGTGTAGCTGTTGGACAGTGTTCCTTTATAAAAACGAGTGACTTTTATACTTTTAATGTCATATTTAGTAATATTTGCATTGTTTTATTTTTGTAATAGCAATTATTTTCTCATCCTATTTTTTGAGGAGACACTGCCTATTTAAGTTGCTCTCTTTCTGTTCCTTATTGTCCGGTCTTGAGTCTACAACTGTGAATGTCGTTTGTGTGGATGTGTTGCTGTTCTCTCTCATTGTGGATTATTGCCCTTTGGATTTATTAAAGATTACCTTCTACCTTCATCTTCGTGTGCTCGTGTGTTTCGTACAGCAGCCCCACGTGACAGACCGGATTGAAAAAGTGAAAGCGACGGGTGTTTGATTTCGTTTTTTTGGACCAGTGTGTTTTTGTTTACCATTTTATTATGGATCACCTTGCCGCTGTAAACATGCTTTGCCTGGTGCAGGGGAACCACTCCCTTGAGGGACATTTGAAGGATTCCCTAAGTTTCGCACATCGGACCACCTTCCCGGACGACTGCCTGAGCATGATTTTGCATGCTGGACTGAACACCATTAAACGTGTGCAGTTGTCCAGGGAGGGCCCTCGAGGGAGCTTCATGGATTACTTTGAGTGGGTGCTGATATCATGTGGTTCATCGCTGACGACACCAGTCAAGTCAAGTCAAGTCACCTTTATTTATATAGCGCTTTTAACAATACAAATTGTTTCAAAGCAACTGCACAATATCAAAATAGGAAAATAGTGTGTCAATAATGTAAAATGACAAGATTAAACACTCAATTTTCAGTTAAAGGCATTTCATTATTGAATTCAGTGATGGCATCGTCCAGCTCAGTTCAGTTTAAATAGTGTCTGTGCAATCAGGTCGACGATATCGCTGGAAATGAAGTGTCCCCAACTAAGCAAGCTAGAGGCGACAGTGACAAGGAACCAAAACTCCATCGGTGACAGAATGGAGAAAAAAAATATTGGGAGAAACGAGGCTCAGTCGGGGGGCCAGTTCTCCTCTGGCCAGATGAACCAGCAGTTTGTTCCAACTGCAGCAAAGTCAGATTGTAAGGGCTCAACTGGTTCCAGTGGTCTTTTCCCGATGGCTGGGCGCTGATCCACCATCTGCCTGGATACAGACTGGATCGGGTGGCTACGGTGACCTCGGAATAAGAAAGAAACAGACTAATATTAGCATAGATGTCAATCTTCTTACGATGTAACAAGTACATTGTGTGTTATGGGAAGTGTTGCCGGTTCCGGTTGACCTAATTAATGCAGCCTAACAATCCTTTAACGGATTTGAATATTAGAAGCGTATTAGTGTATTATGTGTATGCCAAGTTAAAGAGATGGGTCTTTAATCTAGATTTAAACTGACAGAGTGTGTCTGCCTCCCGAACAGTGTTAGGTAGATTGTTCCAGAGTTTGGGCGCTA
>JAFVLL020027036.1:0-29692 GCA_021397915.2 Tor tambroides | reverse complement strand
CTTCTGCAACACTCATTTGGTCTGTTATTCCAAAGGGAGGAGCAGCAGAATCAATGTTCAGTCTTCCTGCATCTTGTTAAGAATTTGAAGCCCAAGCCTGGATCCGGTGAAGCGTAGTCTTGAATACGAATCACCTAGCTAATGACTCTTTAAGAAATGCATTGTATACACTCCACCTTGTCACATTCACTGCATTTGCAGCCTTTGATGGCTTATGCAGTTTCTGATTTCAAGATTTTAAAAGCAAAATGTGGTTTTATGTCTCCAATGAGTTAAATGATGCCTTGTAGATGCAATGGGAGTTGCGTGTACTGGCGTTCCAGTTGTCACTATCACTTCCAGCCTGCCACATGCAGCCTTTGTGGTGGTTAAAATTGCCCCATGACCAGTTTTAAAATCACTGATCCCTGACACATTCCAATTCGGAATGAAGAGTCAGTCCCGATAACAATCCCCCAGTGACATCTAACTAGTGCAGAAGTGAAGTAGTGCCACGAATGAGAAGCAATGAGCTGCTGTGGGCAGAGCTTTTCCAAATGTCTTTGATGCATAATAATCTTTTCAATACCACAAGCTTCTGTGGAGGAGCATTTTGTAGTCTGAATCTGAATACTGAACAGGCAGTTTGGCCTTTTTAATTGTAGTGATATATCTGAATTTAGAAGCACTGGTGCACGCCTTATTCATTTGGTGCCTTGGTACCCTAGAGCCACTTGAGTGTTTCATTAAATAAATCAGCGGAGCGGGATTCCTGTAGCCTCAGTTAATAAAGGAAAAATGTAACATTGTCAGCTTTAGGATTTCAATGAATATATTTTACATATTGAACAAGCCATACAAAGCCACATGTTTATGGCAAGGGCTGTGAAGAAGTTGACATTTGAACACTCGGAGATGTGCTTCCTGACAATTTCTACCACGAAAGCCTGCTCTTTTGGTTCTTCTACATAAATGAGCTCAGAAGGGGGTCATAATTGTCAGAGCACAGCCCCTTTGGATCATCTTATGATTTCATGCTTTGTTCAGAGGAAATTTGTTATGGCACTTGACCACCGCCGAGTTTCCAGCACATTCCTTTATGCCACCATTTCCCTTCTGGGATTTGGCCTGGAGTGTGAGCCTGCACATTTTCTACAGGGTTTCCACGGGTCTTAAATTGGAGCAGAAAGTCTTAAATTCATAGTTGTGGCGTTAAATGTTGCATGCGCCGTATCTTTTGCAGTATTTTCCTTTTGTTTTCCAATACAAATGTCTAAACGTCTTTGAATCAAGATACATTTGCTTGAGATATAAAGTCATAAAAAGTCTTGTCGTCTGAGAAATTGAACTAAATTACCTAAGTTTATGCTTAAAACAAGAACAAATATCTTTCATTTGGTTATACAAACTTGTGTTCTCTTTAAATTGAGTTGATTTTATTGAGCCCAGCATTGGCAGATATTTGTTCTTGTTTTAATGAGAAACTCATTTCATTTTGATGAATTTCTCAAAAAATAAGACTTCTTATTTAATGTCATTAAATAAGACATTTACACTGAGTTTTTTGCATAAAAATAATTGAAAAAGTAATAGGCTGGAGTTAGGTTGGAAGTTGTTTTAGCAACGCTTAAAAGTTTGAAAATACAAGACATTTAGAAACCACATTGACATATTCTTCTATTCCCTTTCCTTACATTTTCGTTACTTGATCTTAAAGGAATGGTTTACCCAAAAATGAAAATTCTGTCATCATTTACTCACCCTCATTTCATTCTAAACCTGCATGAATTTCTTTATTCTGCTGAACATAAAAGAAGATATTTCAAAGAATGTCGGTAACCAATGAGTTTACAGTAGCCACTGATGGAAAAAAAAAAAAAATACAGTTGTGCTCATAAGTTTACACACCATTGCAGAATATGTAAATATGTTAATAATTAACAAAATAAGAGAGCTCCTGAAAATTGCATGCTATTCTTTATTTTGTACTGTTCTGAATAAGCTATTTCACATAACAGATGTTTAAATACTCCACAGGAAAAAAAATAATTACTGAATTTATAAAAATGACCCCATTCAAAAGTTTACATACCCTTGAATCATAATACTGTGTGTCGTTTCCTGGATGATCCATGACTGTTTTTTTCTGTTTTGTGATTTTTCTGTTTTTTTCTGCAGGTTTGATCCCTTTCCAACATTGACTGTATGATTTTGAGATAAATCTTTTCACACTGAGGACAACTGAGGGACTCATACATAACAATTACAAAAGGTGAAAACATATACTGATGCTCAAGAAGGCAACACGATGCACTGAAAACCAGAGGGTGTAAACTTTTGAACAGGATTTTTTTTTTTTTTTTAATTTAGTACTGCACTTCAGAAGCTACATAAATACTTACATGTTTCCCAGAAGACAAAATAAGTACAATTTACCCTGATCATCCAATTCAAAAAGTTTACATGTGACATTCACCCTATAAAAGATTATCAGTGAAAAAAACAAACAAAAAAAAAAACTTTGGCCAGTGTGGAATATCTGATGGTATCATGACAGCTTAAGTCAAGTGGGCTGTGAAAGACTGCCATCTCTGAGAATCTTCTCCCACTGGTAATCTCCCCATCTCGTCAGACTGCTGCTGATGCCTCTTCATCCTTTTGTCATTCAGCATTACTTAAAACAGAATGAAATTTCCTTTATTTTTACCCAGACTGACACAAAAGCATGGTGCTCTTTTCTGTTCCCTTCTATCACATCCATTTTAGAAATGGCTGCATTGGGGAAGTGATACTGGCATAGTCAAGCTGTGCTAAACTACAGCATACAACCTCTTTAGGAACCTTCTTAACAAACACTATCACGACATACTCCCTAGATGGATCATCTCGCTCTGTCCCACTTATTTAGTCTGGCGTAACAAAATTGGTCAGCGGGGCAGGAAACAGAGATTGATGTGGTGCATGAAAGAATGGTAAAGATTTATCGTAAAAATCCAGTTATTTTATATTTTAGTATGTCAAACGTTTGACTTGTTCACATGCTCACATCAATTTTGTCAGGTACAGATGGTTTAGGACACCACACGCCTCTCCAGGGCCCTTGAACATGAAGGTATGTTTATTATCATACAATGCAATAGATTCTTAAAGGTAAAGGGTGAAATTTTTAATCGAAGAAAATTGCAAATTAATAACAGGCTTCCCTAACACTCCTCCATCTACCATTGTTTGGACAAACAGATATGAAATAGTACAAAAATGTAGCCTACAATTTGTTTACAAACAACTGATGCATAAACAAGCCTTTAAGAGTTTTATAATGTGTTTTTCCCCATTCACATCACTGACAGTATTTATATTCATATGGAGATTAGTATTCAATATTCATGCAAAGCTCTTGTTGAATTTTTGAGAGGGCTTCATACATGTGACCCCTTTCTGCAGGTCTGAATTCTCACAGCATGCATCTAAATAATTGGAATTCTGTTTGTTGGTAAAAAATGATACTCGGTTAATTTCCCAGAAGTCATTGTGCGCTCATATCTAGTGTGCAAAATCAGATCGAATTATGTGGGGTTTAAATAAAACATACATAGTCTGTTTCATTCCTGGTCCACAATAGGGTTTCAGCAGCCTTATAATGTGTGGTGTCATTTTTCATTTTTACGCTTGATATTGGTGTTTCTTCAATCATTAAAGTTGCAAATGCTTACAATTTAATACTAAACATATATAATTCAATTTAAAGACCTAAAAGACCAAAAAAAAAAAAAGTGTGGTTTCACTTTCATCCGTCTTTCTGCATCAGCATTCCATCTAAAAGTAATGCATTTCTAACATTAAACAAAAAGTACTTTCTTCAAAAGACTCGAGGCTTACAGAACTATGCTTCATGCTGCCATTCTAATGGAGAATTTTACTTGAAACTTTTTTTAAAAAAAAGAGAGAGAAAAAAAGCATGAAAGTGAAAGCTGTTTTGCTTCACAGGCTGCTGCTCTCGTGGGTTTACTGAGACATACGCATGCTGCTTTTTGTCCGCTGAAATCTTGCGTGGGCCTCCATCATTATAGTTGACATGTGATGTGATGTAAAACAAGCAAATAATTTGCACCACTGTCTCTCTAGTTCGCAGAGAATCTGAGATTAAAGCGCATCCAGCTGGTGGATTCAGGAAAGCAACTTTCTTAATTGTTTGATTCTCAGAGAAGTGGGGCTTCTGGCTCAAGCTCTGAGTGTGTGTGAGTGTGTGTGCGCGCTTGGGACTGGAGGTGGAGGGGGTTGCGGAGGAGGTTGTTCTTAGGTGAAGAAACATACTAACAACAGATGGCATGCAAGGTTTGTACATTTGACTCCCTTGATCTCGTCTCTAAAAGTTTGATTGGCTCATTATTTACTGTGCAGATTGTCTCTACTGCCTTTCTGTTCTTACTGCAGAGATGATCAAATGAGCTTTCTTGAATCTTTTATTGCATTTTGCTCATTATTGTCACATAGCCACAATCTTAAAAAGGGACAAAACAAATCATAGGCAGCTTGTAGTCCGTATTAGGAACATTTTCAAAAAGATTAGGGAAAAACAGATACTGTATACTAGTTGTATAATGTTGTCTGCCATAAACCCCATGAACTCGTTATGAGTTAGCTTTTAGCCCATGTTCATTACCTTTGGTCAATCTAGTTCATTCTTAAACCGACCGAGTTCACTTTTAGCAGAGCTTCATGTTATCAATCAATCAATCAATCAATCAATAATATCAGAGTTACTATATAACACTTAAACTATAACCAATAAAAATGTTACTTGGAATGAAATACATGTTAGCTGAAATAAAATATAATATAAAAACTTCAAATGAAAATGAGAAATGTTTCCTTGGAAACTAGCTGAAGTGAAATGTTTAACATGATGTACTAAAATAACTGAAACTGAGAAAAAAAAATATAGACATTTAAAAATAACAAAAAAAGTAATAAATGACAAGCACAAAAAATACAGTTTTTTAACTAAAATTAACGAGAAGCACAAAATATAAAAATGAAATCTAATTAAAAATATTAACAAAACTATAACATTATCTCAATGATACTAAACACACACACACACACACCTGCACATATTCTTTAATTGTATTATATCTTTTCATGAAAGACATGAAGACTTTTTTAACACAAATATCTGCTAAAAGTGAATTTAATCAATAATTTGCTTCTCTACTTGTTTTGACTAGAAGGGTCAAGTGTGTGTGTGTGTGTGTGTGTGTGTGTGGTTAAGGTATACCCTACGTTTTGGAGGACATTTAATCATACAGAATGGAGTTTTTTGAAAATCTAGAAATGCAGAAAGTTTTGTGTGAGCAGTAGGTTTAGGGCTATGGTTAGGGTAAGGGGATAGAAAATACACTTATTACATGTCCCCATAAAACATGAAAACCCTATGCGTGTGTGTGCTTGTGTGTGTGCGCGTGTGTGCATATGTACATATGTGATGTAACTACAGCCCACTGGCTATTTAAAAGCCCTTTGATGTCTTGTCTTAAAGCAGTTTCATTAGGCTTTTAAGTGTAATAGAATGATTCTCTTTTAACTTAGCGTAACTCACTACCGTTATTTTATGCCAGGTACTGGACCTTTACAAGGGCAATTTCCTTGAAGCAACCAATATAAGCTGCTTCGCTCAAGGGCATGATGGTGGCTCATGGCCGTCCTCGCAGGTTTTGAGTCAAGACCTTTCCAGGTACCAACCCTGAGCCTAACCTTAACACTAATTCATACTTGTGTAGAAATGTGCTATCATGATTTGGATGCAGTAGGTCACTAACTAAGCTGTGTTTGAGGTTTTCCAGAAAACAAAAAACCGTCAACAAATAAAAACAAAAATAGCAACGTCTGCTCTGATCAATCTGAAAAGATAGCTGAACAATAAAGCATATTTGATGTGATTTCTAAACCTGAAAGAGAATGATAACCAGATCCTGAGCCGTTTTAATAATGCCTGGATAAAATGTCAATAGACATTAGGTAATTTCATCATGAATGCTTTTATTAAATTTGTGTAAAAGCCACTGTGGTTTCAATGCCAAGATTTTATATGAACAAAAGTCCTTGGGGAAAACAGGATAATCTCATTTCTATCTTCATGTGTTAAGCTCTTGCCTTTAGTGTTTCAAAGCCGTCATTGACGCTGGTGTTTTTTAACTTTGGCTTTTGAAAACTTCAATTACTTAATAGCAGTTGAATGCAGACTAATTAGCTGGAAACTATTCATTTGTGAATCATACCATATTGTATATGACTTTGTTTAAATATCACCATTTGAAAAACTTATATTCATAAGCATTCGTAAGATATTATGTTGCTCAAGGTTGTGCTATAAAATATTTAACCAGCTTAACCTTAACCAATATGCCTGAACAAAATGCAGTTAAAGGGTATTTTTCAATTTATTAATTAATCTCGCAAAGCAATAAAAGATTATTCCTGAGAAAAAGGAATCAAGTTTTCTTTTAAGATATGTTTTAGGTAAGCATAATTTCCTGAAGTAGAATTATGGCAAAATCAAAAAAAAGAAAAAAAAAAGAAAAGAAAATTCCTTGCCATCATCTTAAAAGCTTAAAAATGCCAGTCTGACACAAACAGTGCTGTTCATTTTCATTATGGAATGTAATAAAAACTGGCTACATCTTGACGATCACTTGAATGGAGAAGAGGCATATTTGCATATGCCCAAAAACAAATGTTCATGTGATTATTGATAAACTTTAATTAGGTTCCTTAGATTCTTCCAGTGTGTTAACCATATCCCCAACCACACTTAACCATAGTATCAAACGTCACAGGGGAACATATTAAGCACTTAAGTTGCAATAAATTGTGCAGAAGCTATTGTACCCAAATGGTAGCAGCTTGTTTTCATGCCCATCAGGGATGCGTGCACTGTACATCTGCTCCCACAGGCCCACTTCTGCCTATGTCTGTATGTGAAGATAATAGGAGAAGTAGATCTAACAGCCTCTTATATAGGCACCAGTACAGCCATTTACTCTCATTCATGTTCAGCACTGCAGGGGCTGTTAAAGAAACAGTTCACCCAGAAATAAACATTTTCTTAAAATGTACTCACCCTCTGGCCATCTAAGATATAGATGAGTTTGTTTCTTCATCAAAACATCACTTGCTCACCAATTGATCCTATGTAGTGAATGGGTGCCGTCAGAATGAGAGTCCAAACAGCTGATAAAACACCACAATAATCCACACCACTCCAGTCTATTAATTAATGTGTTGTAAAGCAAAAAAAAAAACAAAAAAAAACCTGCATGTTTGTAAAAAATAAATCCATCAAGTATTCTTTTTACACTGTTGCTTCCAGCTAAAACACGAGTCCTTCATCCATAATATTGCTTTCTTCAGTGAAAAAGTCATCTCATCTGAATCAGAAGAGACAGTTCTAAAGATATGTTGGTGGATTTTGATGTGGGAGGATGAGAGGAGATGTTTTTTTTATTTTTTTTATTTTCAGTGGAGGAAGAGAAATTATGGATTATGGAGACTCGTATTTTGGCTGGAAGCGATGTTTTAGAGTTAAAATGCCTTAATGATAGATTTGTTTTATACAAACATGCAGCTTTTCACTTCACAAGATGTTAACTGATGGACTGGAGTTGGATGGATCACTGGTGGATTACTGTGATGTTTATATCAGCTGTTTGGACTCTCCTTCTGACGGCACCCATTCACTGTGGATGCTGAATGCTTAATTTCTCAAAATCAGTTCCGATGAAGAAACAAACTACATTTTGGATATTATATAATATATGTATATTTTTTTTAATTTGAATGTCCTTTTATGCTTGTAGAATATTCGTTCATAACAGTAACTCAAATATCTAAGCATTGGAGGATCTGTTATTGAGATGTTTATGGCCATTCACAGTGTTATTTATTGATTCATTTGACCATCTTTCATGTTCTATAAATACAAGCCATACCTGAACCTTGGGGACATCTGGTGCACGCCAGCTCAGTCTCAGTCAAGGAGAGATGCAATGCTGGATTTATGGCAGCAATGATAAGGCACAATAAGCATCAGTGCACCTCATCAAGCACTGCCAGTTCGGCTCTGTGCTTGTGCCCGTGCTCTTGGCCACCCACTAGAAAGATGATGTTCTGGCAACGAGGAGACAGATCCTCCGTCTCGGCTACCAATAAAATGTAGCTTTTAAGCATCAGTTTGAATCCAGATCAAATTAAAGCAGTTCATTTATTTTCTCTACCATCGTTGCCCCCCTGATACATATTTAGGGTTCTCAAACCACAAAATAACCTACTTTAATAGTCCTACAAAATATAACAACATGAGAGCGGCACACCCAAGGAAAAAGGCAACAGGAAGACATGTTCCTGAAAATGGCCTGTAACTCTATTAGTATCTAACCGGAACAGGAAATTAAATACATGAGAAATCTGTACCATTCTGCTGTCCTCTTGAATACAACAAAGTGCTTTTCAATCCAAATATCCTGTCCTAATGCTGCACTACGTGCTCTTCAAGATCAGTTTTCATCCTATTACAATAAACTTTAAATGAAACAGTTTTGTTTCATAAAACTTTTTCTTTCTTTTTTTTTTCTTTTGCAATAGGCCAAATTAAGTTCATCAGTGCCTTCTTTTTTGTGGTGGTAGCAGAATGGCAATGAAAGAAGTGAAAAAAAGATGAACAATGTGGAAAAAAAGAGTATAGAGTGCAACAATGACAACTAGTTCTCTAGGGCACCCACTCGTTTCTTGAGTGCTTTGTTTGCATGGCATGTTTCTATGGCAACTCATTTTATGCTATGATGATCCTTGTCCAAGTGCCTTTAGCCTCAAGTTATGTGTGACTGAAAGACTTTCAAAAACAGTGTTGGTAAATGTGTTCCTTTATTATTGTTTGTGCAATGTATTTAGTTAAACCGAAAACGTATTATTATTATTATTATTATTATTATTATTATTATTATTATTATTAATGAAGCTAGCTAGCCAATGACAGCAGTGGCCATTTACTAAAATTGAAGATGGATTTTTTTTTTTTTTTGGCAAATGTTGGACCTTTTCAATTTCTTTTTTTTTTTGTATAATTACTGCATTTTTTTTATTAAATAAAACATTTTCAACTTAATATTCAGTATACATGTATAATTCTTTGAGCTGTATTTATCAGACATAAAGATATATCAGAGCACAGGTGCAGTCACAGCATAGCACCTCTAGACCAGATGATCATTAAGTGCTTTGCCGAAGGGCAAACCAGCAGCGGTCACAGGAAGGGCCTAAAGCGTAATTTAAACCTGAATCTTCCAGGGCACGGTATACAGCTGTTCCCACTGAGCCACCTGCCCCCATAGTACATGAGACCCGAAAACATATAAAAGTCGATTAACTGTAATGCCACTGACAGATGATTGACAAGGTGAGTTCAGTGTCCAGTGAGGAGGCCATCTTCCTAGATAAAGCTCGGTCCCATCTCTTGAACACTCCTGTGTGCCCTGTGTTCACCCCTAAGCTGTTGTGTTCAAGGAGAGGAAGTTGTGAATTTGTGATGCATAGCCTATAAAGCTCAGAAGGATTCACCTGTTCCCTCCGGTCATCTTTGGCCCTGTCTATTGCCAAGCTTAACCAAGGAGAAGGAGAGGTACAAAAATGTTAATTTTTGATTAAACACCTAATGCTTATTGGGCCTAAATTGTGTTTGACCATGAATAAATCTACCTGTTTTTCCTGAACTAGTTTACTAGAATTCAGTTTTGGCTCTTCATGTAAGGAGTGACCACCTCATGTCTCTGAACTCACTGCCCTCTCCGACTGACACATCTGTCGTTCCCAGCACAACATGGACACCACGTCCCCTGGACATTCACACAACACAACCTGGACATTTCTTCTCCTTTTCACCTTTTATTTCTTTGAGAAGTGTCACACTAGTCCCATAGTGTCAGTCTTCACTCTGTGCGATATCTTCGGATGATATGTGGTCTGGGGAGACGCCCCACACGTGTTTTACAGACATGTGTGGCAATAAATTGCATCATAAGTTAAATGACAATAAACTAATTAACTTAAAATTCTGGGATAAGTTTATCATCATTGAAATAGTTAATGTTATTGATTAATCTTATTAGTTGTTGCATGCACTATCATCAAGGTTTTTTGATGTTTTTGAAAGAAGTCTCTTATGCTCACTAACCCATTTATTTATACATTTATTTTCAGTCTTGAAAACTGTTGTGCAGCTTAATATTTATTTATTTATTTATTTTTTTGTGGAAAATGATTTCCACAATGTTAGTGCCCCCCAATTATTGCAATGTCCTTTTCCCAAGATAACAGCTCTGAGTTTTCTCCTTTAATGCGTGATGAGTTTAGAGAACAACTGAAAAGAGATCAGGGACCATTCCTTCATCCAGAATCACTCTAGACCTTTCAGATTCACAGCTCCATGTTGGTGGTGCTCCTTTTCAGTTCACCCCACTCATTTTCTATAGGGTTCAGGTCTAGGAACTGGGACAGCCATGGCGGATGCTTCATTCTGTGTTCAGTGACACCTTTTTTTGTGTTGATTTTGATGTTTGTTTTGGATCATTGTCCTGATAGAAGATCCCACAACAGCCCATTGTAAAATTTCTAACAGAGGCTGTCAGGTTTCGATTTTTTTAATATATCTGTTGGCATTTGATAGAATCCATGATGCCATGTATCTGAACAATATATCCAGGACCTTCAGCAGAAAAATAGGCTCACAACTTTAAAGATCCAGTAGTATATTTAACCTTGGGCACTGGGGAACTTTTTATCTCTAAAAACTCTTTTTTTATTTAGTTTCATGTGACCATAGAAGCCAGTCCCCTTTGAAGTTCCAGTAGCGTCTGACAGCTGAATATACTGGAGTTTGTTTTTTGATAAGCAAGGAGGATTTTTCTTGAAACCCTCCTGAACAGCATGCAGTGACGTAGGAGCTGTTTTTTTGTTTTGTTTTGTTTTGTTTTTTTAAGGCTTTCTGACCCCAAGATTCAACTAATCTCTGCAGTTCTCCAGGTGTGAACCTTAGGAAGTCTTTGCTCACTCAGACTCTCCTCCTCACCATGCATTAGGACAATACAGACACACGTTGTCTTCCAGACTGATTTGTTACATCTTTATTTGATTGGAACTTCTTAATTATTGCTCTGATGGTGGAAATTGCGATTTTAAATGCTTTAGCTCTTTTCTTACAGCCTGTTACTTTCTATTTTTTGAAGTTCAACAATCTTGTTCTGCACATCAGATTTTATTCTTTGGTTTTACTCCTTGTGATGCATGGAATTTGGCCTGTGTTCCTCATATTTATAATCCTGTGGAATGGGAAGTCATGGCTGGACAATTTCATGCTCCCAGTCATCCTGGTCTGCTAAAAAAATTGTAAATAGGAATATACTTCAGAGGTATTTTGCTTTTAAGAATTTTAGGGGTGCCAATAATTGTGGCCAACATGCACTGGAGAAAAATATTTATTTCGTGATGTGATTTCCCCCCACTTGCCATTGTTTTACTTCAATGAAAGGTTAGGATTTTGTGAATTTTTTGTATAGATCAAAAAGATAAATGATGCAGTCAGATTTATTTTCACAAACGCCTTTGCTCATTTACCAAAGGTGCCATATTAGTGGAGGGCACTGCATATAAGTATATATGTAATTTAACATTATAAATGTCTTTAGTGTCAATTTTGATCAATATAACTACAAGTATTGAGTATAATATATGTATTAAATTCTTACAAAGTCTTACTGCCCCCAAACATTTGTATGTAGTCAGATTTTTGGATTGTCAATATTGTTTTTTTTTTTTTTTGATTAAAATTTTAACCTTTCTATCATGTAGTGCAAACAATATAGATAAAATGAACGCACACCGTTATAGTTTTGCAGGTGGAATGCTGTAGAAAGCAATAGATGCATGACGTTTTTGATTTTGCTCTGGAACTTTAGTCTCACGTGAGTTAGTCTACTTTTTTTTTTTTTCCCATTACACACATCTTTATGCATCTTTACACATCGCATCAGAGGTGTGATACATTTCTGTTATCACAATCAACACATGCTTGGTTCCTGTCATCTCAATCTAGAAATTAACAATTAACTTTTGAGCCTGTGATACACTATTGCCCCCAAATGATTCTTGTGTAAATAGATTAATTCCTCGAGGATGCATTCAAATGTATGTCACCAAGTGTAAACACTATACAGTATATATAGAAACAAATTCCTTTAAAGAAGACCATTAAATGATATTTGTATATAGATGATGCACACATAAACAATCATTAATGAATCTGAATTCCTGATATTTTATTTTTACTCTGCAATAGAACCAACATAATTGCACATCTCAGAACAAAACGACCCAGTGAATTAGCATTTTTATTTTCATATCTAGCATTGATTTTATTATCTACATATACCATATCACACAAAATGGCTTTTTTTTTCTATTTTGATTTCATCAGGTGGAGTCAGTTTTAAAAAAGGCCAATAGTGTCTAACGACAGCACTTTAGCATAGCAGGGTTTTTAATGAGTCTTTTGCTTGCAGATATCTCTCGATTTGTCATGGCGCTTTTAAGAATTTCAGACTGTTATAATCTTTCATATCAGAGCTTTAAAATCAATGATGCATATACTAGCCATTTTAGTACTGGTCCTCATTAAACCTTTGTATGGCCTTAACTACTGTTTCAGTGAAGCATTTTCACTAAAAATCAAAGATATAAAGACTTGACGTGTCTGCTTGAGCCATTTTTGCAGTCTGCTCTCCAGTCTCGATCACCTTGGTTATGTCTGAATTATTGCGGTATGCTGATTTATTATTACCATCGGACGTGAGGTGACAAAGCCAAATCTTCATTAATTAAAAACCGAACGGTGTCTGAGAGGTGTAACAGATGTGTTTTAACAATGGCAATTACGGCAGCCCAGAACAGCCAAGTGACAAATAGCCACTCTGTTTGTTGAGTCTGTATCTATGCTTGTCCCCTAGGTGACAGCTTTATGTGTCTGGGTGATCTGCTTCGCTTTGGAGAATGTGAATCTGTTATTTCCATTCAAGACAAAACCAAGCCATGGTTACTATTTACATGGAAAGCAGTAATGGTAATGCTAAAGACAAAGGGTTCTTTGTTTGAGCTTGTAAATCACTGTATTGCTTAAATGTTATGAATATTTATGATGGATTCTTTTTTTTTTTTTTTTTTTTTTTACATTTTCACCAATTAATATGCCAGTGTTCTTTTTTGTGCAAATAGAATGTGCATTTTATTCTCTCTTTTGCAGTTCAGATGCAAGATAATTAAGGACAGTCTTTTGTGAGCTCAGTAACGTTACCTGTGGCACCCATTAACAGACACTGTCGATTTTCCTTGATGATCACCTTTACCTCAGAGCCCACAGAAAGCACAGGCACATCTCACACCAAATAATAGTTCTTTAATGACACTAGTGACTGTATGGACTGCTGTAATTAGAGACGGCACATTCTCTGAAAATGAAATAAGATATTATCACATCATAGCTAAGAAACCTGCTCATCAATAACCCTTAGACAGTCTGCGACTTCACTAACGACCTACACGTATGTACTATAAGATGTCCCACTTAAGGACATTGTGCATTTATTTTATGTTGTAATATATTTTGTTAGAAGTTTATAAAGGTATTAAATATCAACAACCTCCATCTTTGCATTTCAGAAATGGCACTTAAGCTCCATCTGAAGTGGCATTTAGATGTATTTACACACTGTTTAATGCTGCCAGAGATGCCACAAATGCATTTACAGTGCAATTACAATTGCTTAAATAATGTTAGGAGATGGGGAATATACTTCACTTAAAGGGTTACTCCACCCCAAAATGAAAATTTTGTCATTAGTCACTTACCCCTCATGTCGTTCCAAACCCGTAAAAGCTTTGTTCTTCTTCGGAACACAATTTAAGATATTTTGGATGAAAACCGGTAGGCTTGTGACTGTCCCATTGACTGCCAAACAATTTTCACTATCTTGGCCCAGAAAAGTACGAAAGACGTCGTCAGAATAGTCCATCTGCCATCAGTGGTTCAACCGTAACGTTATGAAGTTACGAGAATACTTTTTGTACGCAAAAAAAAAAAAAAAAAATTATTCAACAATTCATCTCCTCTGGTTCAGCGTAGCGGTAGCGCCATTTTGGAGAGTATCCGCTAGACGCAAAGTGCGTACGCTCTTCTGTGTCAGCCACACCACAAGCTTTGATTTGAAGGAAAACAGCGCATCCGTGTGGCACGGCTGACACAGAAGAGCGTACGCACTTTGCGTCCAGCGAATATTCTCCAAAATTTTGCTACGCTGACGCAGAGGAGACGAATTGTTGAATAAATTTGTTATTTTTGTTTTTTTACGTACAAAAAGTGTTCTCGTAGCTTCATAACGTTAAGGTTGAACCACTGATGGCAGATGGACTATTCTGACGACGTCTTTCATACTTTTCTGGGCCAAGACAGCAAAAATTGTTTGGTACGTGTCGTACTGCAGACTGATCTTTGTTGTACCTGTTGTTCCATCATTAAATGACAATATATCTCTGCTCAAGTGGAGCAGAAGAAGTCAATATGACCTTGTGCACAATGTAGAGTTTAAGCTCAGATTTGCTGGTAGCCATCAGCAGATGAACTGGCCCTCCAAGGACTAGCTCATCATCCACTGCTCAGGCACCGAGGCAGAGAGGCAACAAGATTTCTGATTGCTCTCAAAAGAGCTTGTGTCATTATATGTTGCGAATCAGATTGCAGAAATGAGCAGACTAATTGTACACCGACTAAGTGTTAGGACTTGTTATTTGTATGTGTTCTTGGAATTCTTGTTTGTATTGTAATTGCTGATTTAGTGTTCTGTTCAAAGACTTTTTAAAATGGTTTGTGAAGTGTTAGTCATGATAAAGAAGTGCAAAACTCAATTTCATTGTTTTTGATAAACATTCTTTTTAATATTGTTTTGATGCTACTGAGAAATAATATATTCTCATATTCTAGCATTTATTTTTCAGCATATTTCGAATATATTTTATTATATAATGTATATTATAACAAATTATTCACAGTAAAAGTTAGTCAAACATTTTTTTTTTTTTTTCCAAATATTGTAGGCACTAACTAAAAGTTGCACAGGTAACTATAGCAACAGCACTTTGCTTGGTAACTTTTAATTATAATCAGTATAATTAAAGGCGGCACATAAATATCGCATAAGTACGTGTCACTTTATTATACATGTGTATATTAAAAATGTTTAAAAGTCTTTCAGATGGTATTGTAACCTAAATTTTCCTGTTAATATTTACATTTTTTTTTTTGTGCATTTTTTGTTAATATTTACATTTAATCATTTAACAGATATAAAATTCCTTTAAACTAGTCAATACCCCTGAAAAGTCGTTGCAAAATTCATAAACCTTACAAAAACTGTCCAAACTGGCCAACTTTAGTTGTCTGAACAAACAGTTTCGTATTGGAGAGTGCTGCTGGTTTGTTTATGAGCTTCCAGCATGCATTGCAGCATGAATAAATGATGTGGATACTCTTATTTGCTGTCAGTTACGTATTCAGTAATTTGTTGTGTGATGATTTTAAGAGTTTATCTTTAGTTAATGATGTTTGTCACTGAGTTTGAGGTTTACATTTTAAAAGTTGAGGTCCGTGTGCATCTATAAAACTGATGCAAGAACATCTTTGATTTGCAAGGTGTTTTCTTCTTCAGAATTTAAAGACTTTCAGAGTCGTGCACCACTGCAAAACCTCTTTTGGTGTAAAAAAAAAGAAATCAGACAGCAAAGAATAAGATAATTTGGTATGATGAACTTCAGTTCCAAGCACCATGTGTGAATGAAACCAGGTACTGCTCTATCACCTGCACAATACCATCCCAGCAGTGAAGCATCAGTTTTATAATCAGGTAGCAGCAGGTACCTGATTCGGAGTGCCTAGAACCTCAGACTGTCCATTAAAGGTTCATCTTCCAACAGGACAATGACCCAAAGCACACAGCTAAGACAATGCTTGTATGGCTTATGAACACCTCTGTGAATGTCCATGAGTGGCCCAGCCAGAGCTTGGACTTGAACCCAATCAAACATCTCTAGAGAAACTGGAAAATGACCATCCACTGACAGTCCCCATCCAACCTGACACAGCTTGAGAAAATCCCCAAATGCAGATGTGCAAAGCTTGTTGCATCATACCCCCCCCCCCCCCCCCCCCAAAAAAAAGAATAAAAGCTGTAAACACAGCTGAGTTAAGGGTATGAATACTTATGTAACGTAATTATTTCAGTTTTAATAAATTTGCAAATCACAAATTGTTTTTTCTTTGTTTGCTTTGTCATTATAATGTATCAAGTGTATGATGTGGCATAAAGCAGTTTAATTTCATTTATTCTTCATTTTTTCTCCCTCACAAGGCACTCAAAAATCAGTGAGGGAAAACCCTCACACTATGTATGATTTCTTTAATGCTTGACATAATTAAGAATTCACATTCATATGACATAGTCTGGACTTGTTAAGATGTCCTCAATCAAAGAGTTGATTTAATTAGCATGTGGCTTTATCTGGGGTTAAACAGCAATGCATTATATGCATATTCAATTAGATGGATAAAAGTCCAGACCGCGCTATGGGGTTGCTGGTGGTAACTGTGCCGCAGGGCTCCGCCGGTCCTGCTTACATGTCAGGGATAATTCCCAGCAATGAACATCATGGTGAATTTTGTCTCCTAAATCTCAAGACGTCTCCACCAGGACGTATTAATATAATGGGCCATATTCGTTTAGCTAATCAGAGCATGTACGGACATTCGCTTGGAAAGGCAAATGGTGCTGTTCAACTAAGCCTTGCATTCAGTATGAAATGAATCAAGGATGAATTTTTCTGCTCACTCATGAGACTCACAGGTTCTTTTTTTTTACTTTTGATAAACTGCTGATAATGGCAGTTTTACGGTCAATTAAATTTTCAACAAACACAGTTGCCTGAAGTAATGTTTAAGGTGGCTAAAATGCAGACACAGTACATACATCTTTTTTTTTTTTTTTTGCTTACTCAAATAAAAGAAATTAGTTTGGATGTTGTGCATTAATTTTTCATTACCGATGCAGATAATTCCACAAGATCATATTATGTTTCTGTAGAGTTTTCTTTGCTGGTATTGACAGAAAGTGAAAACAATCTCTGTATCGACATTCATCAAACCGTGAGGTCTGAAACCGCCTCTGGACCTTCTGTTCTCCTCCTTATTTTGTGGAGATGACATTAGCGTCGACATCCACCCTACATCACGCCAGTTTTTATGAGGTAGAACAGATTGATCCTTAAAGATGAAACCACACCAAATAAACTCTTTCTTGCAGTGTGAGATGGATTTATACTGCAGTATTGTGAAGTACTGGGTATTTTACTTAAGGGATGTTATTCACGTTTTACAATCTGGCCCAGAATGAAATAAATAATGCTTTTGTGAGAGCAGGGCATCAGATATTATGAGATTTTCCACTTCATTTTGAGGTTGTCTGGATGGGGACCTAAAACACTTCTATCTTTTCTCACAAAGTGTTACCACACATAATTTCACAACAATGCCAAGACAAACATGGAGTTTGACAAGCAAGAAAGACTGGCTCTACTTGCTTTGTGTGATATACTTCACAGCGAAGAGCGTAACAGGAAGAGAAAGGTGAGATACACAGCTTCAATGAGAAGGCTGTAGTGTCTTGAGCAGCATGGGTTATGTTTTCTGAGTAAACATTCAATGAGATCACATCGGTTGCACTATAAAGTGTCGTTCATTATGTTTGTTGTGTACATCTCACCTACGAAAGGTTAGTAAAAACTGTGTCTTTCTACATAATATTCTTTGTATGTGGTGACACTTTACAGTGTCCATGTTGCACATGCAATGCAAAAAGGCAATTTACTTCAATAATAACAGTAGTAGAAAAAATGTATTTATGATATTCCATTTAATATTGTGTTATTGTCAACTAAAAGTATTTTTTTTAAAGAAAATAAAAAAAATCTGAAATGAAGTAAATAATGAATATTAGATACAATTTGAAATAAGAAAAACTCAGAAATGCTTAAAAAAAGTGAAAATATATAAAATGCTATATACCTGTAAATAACACTAAAATAACACAGAAAAGGCTGTCAATCAATTAAAATATTTAATTGCAGTTTTTTAAATTTTTATATAGGTAACAAATTCAATTATTTGGTACAGAAAGAAATAAATATGCATCATTTTTGGGTGCAGTAATTTGCATGCATGACACTAGTAGAACTGATTGTATACGTAATACATAAAAGACAGCATGAATGTAGATAATGCAGAAGCATATTTTACTAGTCTCAGAAGTGTAACAGCACTAAGCATATTTAATCACATTACATATGTTAATGTGCTAATTTGTTCTAAAAATAAGTATTTAAAAATAGTTATTGGAAAATGACTTAAAATGACACACAATAAATAAAACAAAAATAATAATATGGGATTGATATTGAATCAAGTTTTACTCAAAAATTGCTAGCAAATTTCACAAATAATTACAAATGGAAAGCAACGCATTAAATTAAATGTGAAATTTTGAATTTGACTGACTGAAATCATTAATCATCTGAAAATTATCGTTTACAGTGTATCGATAGAAGAGTTTACACCTGACTACTAGTTGAAATTTAATCAAAATTCACAGGTTTCAGATGCAAATACAGATACTGCATACTTTAGTCTAAATCAAAAGACACAACTTTTTCACTGGAGAAATATATATTATGGATAGAGGGCTCTAATGATGAATTTGTTTCTTACAAACACGCAGCTTTTTGATTTACAGGACGGTAATTGATGGACTGGAGTTACTGTGTTGTTTTTTTTTATCAGCTGTTTGGACTCTCATTCTGACGGCACCCATTCACTGAAGAAGATATATTGGTGAGCAAGTAATGTAATGCTAAATTTCTCCAAATCTGTTCTGATGAAGAAACAAACTCATCTACATCCTGGATGGCCTGAGGGGGAGTACATTTTCATAAAATTTTCATTTTTGGCTGAACTACTCCTTACATGCTTTTACGTAAAATGCAAACTACTGTATATCCACTATGAAAACCACAGTGCACAGGTTTGAGAAAATACATGGCGATATGACAAAAAGCTCTCAAAACCCGAGTTAAGTGTGCTGTTGGCCAGTGTCATGTCAAAACGGTATGTTCAATTTGCTTAAAAACTGCAATAATAAGGCAGACAATGTGAGGGTCATGTGTCAAATGGTTTAAATGAATACACTGGGCATGACAGAGTCAGGTGCAGAATATAAATGCTGTTACTGTTTATATAGGCCTCAGCAGGTGAACAAACAGGCGAAACCTCATCTTGACCCGAAAAACAAAAAGTATCACATTGCCTTCAGGCTAGTCTATCCTTGAATAATTAAAATTCAATAAATACAGAAGTTTGGCTTAAAGTCTCAACAAGATTGTCACACTCTAGCTCATCAGTTTAGCATTTAACGTGACATTTCCTACAGCGATACGGCATCGAAAAAGAGTTTAAACAAAGCACACTAAGATTGCGTGACCTAACGCTGAGGTTTCCTCGCAGTGATTTAATGCTTTGAACCCACTGCAAGAGTGCCCTGAATAATTACACTGTCAAGTACCATTTTCACTCTTTTGCAGTCTCGCCGTCTGTGACATTTCTGTGATAGACTCATGTGATAATTACCATTAAGACTATCAGGGAATGTGTTGCATGTTATTAATTAGTATCATTGTTAGAAGGTTAACGTTATTGTCGAATACTAAATGTCTCGTTCGTTGCATCAGACTGAGCGGATAATGCATTTTTGTGGCTGTCTGCTTGTGTTGACTCACAGCATTTCATTGCTTTCCTATTAAAGAATTGCGTCTTTTGTTCTTCCAGAAAGCCAGGTAACAACGGAGGCGAACATGAGTGAAGGAAAGGTGAATGAATCTCCTACTTGCATCTCTGAGAACAAGAAGAGACATATCAGTGCGAGGTTGGGTTTGAGTACAGTCACAGGGCTGACTTGTTTTGTTTGACAGTCTAATTTCTCCTCAGTCTACAGAAGTATACGTGTCTTGTCAGGAAGCAGCGGGAATAAAAGGTAGAGTGGATTCTGGTGTTAAACTGCACCTCTCGAACAGAAACAAACAACAAAAAGAGCTCTTTTTTTCATTTATACCCTCAGTCGGTAAGCGATCGCTGTCTAACAATCACCTGTTGTCTGTAGGCTTTACCTCTGCAGAGTCTTTCAAAGTCGCCGTAATCTGTTTTTAATTGCAGGGGTGGGTGCCATTATCCTCTTTGTAGTTCTTCTTAGCTTAATACGGCTCAGTCTTTATGTGAATCAAATGATGCTAAAGGCATCAGAGTCTTTCGGTAAGAGGATATTACTGCGCACATGATAACAAGATTGAGTCATGTTAACACTGTTTACTATAATCTACTTGCAAGTACAGTTATCTGGAGTGTCATCAACAAATATGATCTGAGCTGCAGCTGCTGATTCCCACAAATGACTCAAAAATAAGAATCAATTATAGTTACCCATATGGCTCCACTGCTTTTGCACGCACAAAGAGCTTAATTGCATGTGGATTTGTTAATAAACAAATACACAAGGCCCCTCCGGGTGACGACCACTGCTTTATCAGCATACTGCAGCACATTCTTGACTAAATACTGGAGGAGCTAAAAGCAAATATGCTGTAAATTCACATTTTTCAGTATCTTATAAAAGAGAATGTACCTGTTGTGTTACTGAACACATTACTGACTGTTTTGACTCGTGTTAAGTTACATACTACAGTCACTATGCATGTTCCTTGGGAATCAAACCCATGATCTTATATATATACTGTATATATATTTGGTGACATGTACAAGGAACCTCTTTTAGACATAAAAAATTGTCAACATTAGTTAACTACAGTAGTTAATAGAATAGTTCACCCAAAAATGAAAATTAGCTGAAAATTTGCTCATCCTCAATCCATCAAAGATGTAGATGAGTTTGTTTCTTCAAAGTAATTTGACGAGCGCAAACGTTAGTAAATCACGTCACGTAATTCATTTAAATACTCTCCTCTCATAAATTTTGCGTCTGAAAGGGAAACTCCTACAAATGCATATTCAGTAAGGTCAGGTGCAAAAATTAACTGTATCCACACCTTTTCAGCGCTAATTCTTCACTGCGCGTCTTTAGTAAATCCTGACAGTACTATTTTTTGTGCTGGCGCAAGCTGTTAGTAAATCTGGCCCTTGGTCAATTTAGCAGCAAAGGTAATTTGACTGCGCTTTACAGGTTTCATATGTGAACGTGGCTAGCATCTATACACACTACACCAATCAGAGTGAACTTTAAGCCAGGTAGCACTTTTTCCAATCCATGTTCACACCGAGGGAAATCTGATTTGGCCTGCGAGAGAGATTGATCCTATATTTGAGCTCGCCCTCCAACACACGGAGAAGAGATGTCTGATAGGTTTTCACTTCAAGGATACTTCCACTTCTTCAGGCCCAGGAATCTTGTTATTTCCAAAGCCCTCATGCTGCCCTAATTGGCCCCAGTCATTGTCTTGTTAGATAGACATGGTCCAGCCTGATATTTTGGCTCTTCTGAGGGCCACTCATTTTTGCAATACCTCCTTGTTCTTCACAAGATGTCCACTTTGCAGGGAAAGGTTCATGATACTCTTGAGTATCATCGACAGAAACCCTTGTCTGTGGTATCAAGGAATCCTTTGAGTGTATCCAGGGATCAAAGAACAAGGCATTTTAGCCGATTTCTGGAATCCGAGTTTATTCGACAATACTTTTTAATATATTCTTGGTTTTAAAATTCCTGTTATTTGAATTTAAATACCACACTTTTGTCCATAAAAAAACACATGTAAGCCAGAGTCTGGCGGCAATGTTCTCAAATAGCGTCTCTTTCTACAGTGGAGACATTGTGAAGCGAGTCAGTAATAATAGCAACCACACCTTCATCTTATCTCTTGCAATATCCTGTTGAGCAAATATGATTGCATAATTGCCATTCTAAAATGCAATATTAGGAGGTTATTGAAATGAGCAACTCGGCTAATGTTTAATTGGTTTCACTTAGTTATCCAAATCTGATTCTTTGCATGTCTTTATAGACTGTTCTGTGTGTGTTTGTGAGTAAGCAAAGACAAAACCATCTGAAAACAAGGATCTTAGAGCAGTCAAAAAGCCACAGGGTTGAAAAGGAAACTGTCACCGTGGGAAAAGGGAAACATTAGCAGCTTTCTCTGCATGTTACCGAACTATGGCATAGTTTCTTTTGTATTCTGTGCTTAAGGGTCGATATCACTTTCAGCTGTGCCTTGTTCTGCTACCTGTCACCCATGTGGTTTTTGTATTGTTGTGTGTTGCCATGGTGTTACAGCATTTAAACTCTATGCCTTTTTTTATGGTGTTGGCACTGACGCTAGTGGCCCCAAAACTGAAATAGCACAAATCTAAAATTCCAAATTTGTATGACTTTTGCCTGTAAAACATCTTTAAAATAAGATTTTGTGTCTGCAATGCAATAGCAGCATTTCATTAATTGCTTAAAGGGTTAGTTCATTAGTTTTAGTGCATTATAAGGGGTTATTAAAAGGTACAATGCATTATAATTATTCATAATGTGCATTGTAATGCATTGTAATACATTATATCTTGCCGTAAATAATTATAATAGAATTTAAAATGCACAGGGTAACAATGAATTGATAAGTGTTATAATGTATTAACTGTGGTTATTAATTATTCAATTATTCATGAGATTGCACAATGCATTATAAGGTGCACAAGGCATAATTAAAGCATTAAAACTATTTTTATAATGCATTATATGTGACCCTGGACCACAAAACCAGTCTTAAGTTGCTGGGGTATATTTTTAGCAATAGCCAAAAATACATAGTATGGGTCAAAATTATTGATTTTTCTTTTATGTCAAAAATCATTAGGATATTAAGTAAAGATCATGTTCCATGAAGATTTTTTTTGTAAATTTCCTACTGTAAATATATCAAAACATAATTTTTGATTAGTAATATGCATTGCTAAGAACTTCATTTGGACAACTTTAAAGGCAGTTTTCTCAATATTTAGATTTTTTTGTACCCTCAGATTCCAGATTTTCAAATAGTTGTATTTTGGCTAAATATTATCCTATCCTAACAAACCATACATCAATGGAAAGCTTATTTATTCAGCTTTCAGATGATGTATAAATCTCAATTTTGAAAAACTGACACTTATGACTGGTTTTGTGGTCCAGGGTCACATATATAAAATACCAAATTAGCATTAGTTAATGTAATGGACATACTCAAGTTTAAAAATCAAACAATAGTACAGTCATGTATTACACATTTCATATATTATGTATTTCAACGTTTGTTTTGTTCATTTCTCATTTTAAAGTAGTTTAATTTGACTTACTAAAATAACTAAAACTGAAATACCAGTTAATAAAACTATATAAAATATACAGTATAACATAAAAAAAATACTAAAAATTTACAAGAACACAATGAAATTATTAAAACTTGCGGTCACACTTTATTTTAAGGTCCAATTTTTGCTATTAACAAACCATTAACTACGACTTTTGCCTCAATAAACTCCTAATTTGCTCCTTATTAATAGTTAGTAAAGTAGTTGTTAAGTTTAGGTATTGGGCAGGATTAAGGATGTAGAATATGGTCATGAGGAATATGTGATTTATAAGCACTAATAAGCAGCCAGTATGTTAATAACAGGCATGATAATAAACAACTAGTTAATAGTGAGAATTGGTAGTTATTGATCTTGGTGTGAATGGCTTTAGTTTATTCATCTAGTTTAAATATTGTTTTTAGATTTTATAAATATTGCATTTACATTAATGTTCATAAATCCAACCCTGTTGCGAGGCCTTACTATTTTTCTGTGGTACCATCCTATCTTTAGCCATTGTCTTCTACTGCAGTGTGACCAGGGTGAGACGTCATCCTCAGTAGGCAATGTCATACTTCCAATATGCAAAAATGGCTCTGTGATGAGAGTTTCCACTTTCACAGGCTCAACTATTTTTCTTGACTGCTCTTTCCTTGTCAGTTTAGAGAGTACAGGGGAGAAATTAAGGGGCATGGAGCACCTGTAATAACCTGCAACCCCCTGGAAAGCATGTACCTGCCTATTTACAGTGGGTCTGGAAAAAGACTTGACCGCTTCCACCTTCTTCCCGCAGCTTTATTATGCTACATCTGATCTGGAAGCCCAGGTAACATGTTTCTTATAACCCCCGACGTCGCTTCTTCAGGCAATTCATCTGGCACCTTCTGAACTCATATCGGATGCTTTCATAATGGACGATTACATCATCCTGCAAGGCCGTCTCAAAGTCTTGATGGGGATGGACAATTACATCCGTCAACCACCAGAACCAGTGGTTAGGGGTCTCTGAACTGATCTCTGATTATCTCACTGAGTTTTCTTCTGATTGTTCCCCAATGTCAACCACGACCAGGCACTCAGAGAAGACAAAGTCATGCAGGGTGAGCTGAGAACAAATTTTCTTGAAATTAATTTGACAATGCTTGCACCATCAAGCTGATGGGCTCGAATGGTCACGGATCCCACCTCTTTACCTGCCATGTATAGTCCCTGCCAAAATGCAGGAAATTTGCAGTTAGTAAGGAAACCAGTTTTAACACCATATATCAAGAGTATATGTGTGTGTCGGTTCATATGTGTTAGGCTTTGAACAGCAGCATATCTCATGGTTTGTGCCAATTTAGTTAGTTGTAAAGCAAGTAAAATTCTCTTTGACTCCAAAAAGCAAAAACAATATCAGGCCCTAGTCAAGACCACCTTACTTTATTACTTTTCTTTGCATTCTCTTAATATTTTTTGGTTAAGGTTAATTGAGTCGGTCATTAACCATCACAGACATGGTGGTCAGGGTTTTCAAACTGACGATACTTTGGCAGATTTGTAGGAAAAAAAGCAATTTTTAGGGATGTCAGATAAGATACTTATAAAATGTTTAACATAATTATACATTTTTGTGTGTTTAGGCACTTAAAGTTAGCAAATTTGATCATGTTTGTATTTAATTTGGGTTTCTAAAGAGTAGTCAAAAATGGCAAGTGAGATTAATTGCAAGTATTTTTTTTTCATTGCACTTAAAACAAATCTGCATCTATAAAAAATAATAAAATAGAAAAAAATGTGTTTTTACTAAATATTTCCAAATAATATTTTAACATTTGTTTTTGTATAATGACAGTGAAAAAGACTACTAATTTGATATATTTCAATTAGAGGGGCCCTCAAAAAGGAGGGATCATACTGTATATTTGGGGCTCCTTAGCATTCAAAAAGTTTGAAAATCTATTTTTTTTTTTTCTGATTGAAATGACATCTTGGTACTGTTCTGCAAAGTTTGCAACCAATATATATTCATGACTCCTTGTGGGCTATAGTGCCCTTTGCGATTTGCCCCAAATGACACAAAGTAGACCTTCATCAGTGGCACCAGAGGGATGGATGAGAATGATCCAGCATGGTTGTTGCCTTTTTTAATCCAAAAACCTTAGAAATTGCTTTGAAACCTTTTCCATACTGATGTTTCTGACTGTTTTGGAGTTTCCTTTATTGCAGCGTTGGAGTGACTACATATAGGTGAAATATTTGAGTTAAAATTTCAACTCATTTTAACTTGTTGCAGTAAAGTCTCCTTCAGTCTGCAAGTTCCATCAAGTAAGTTCCAGCAAAAAATGTTGTTGATTTCTTTATTTCAGTGTAGTAATTACATTTTCGCAGGGGAAATATGGGGTAGCTGGTATTTTTGGCAACACTTTAGTTTAGGGACCAATGCTCATTATTAACTAGTTGCTTTTTAGCATGCATATTAGTATATTGGCTGTTTATTAGTACTTATAAATTACATATTAATGCCTTATTAATACCTAAAGTTAACAGCTTCCTTATTAACTATTAATAAGCAGCAAATTAGGAGTTGAGGCAAAAGTTGTAGCTAATAGTGAGAATTGGTCCCCAAAGTGTGACCGTTTTTTTTTGTTTGTTCTATAACTAAAACTAAAAAATGATTTCAAAAGTATGTTATGTGTTTGCAGATTTTCTTTTATTTAAATGACGAGTTTAGACATGAAACCATTCAATGAGAGAAATATTTAATTAAAGAGGAATTCAGGGTGGGGTCAAATACTTTTGCATGGCAATATATGCATGGTTGTGGTTTTACGATATCAGTGAGAATTTTCTCAGTTGATCAGGCGAGGAGGTTGTCGGGTTTCCTTGGTGGTCCAGGTCAATCAATCTGTGTGGGAAGGCAGAGAAACATTAGCAGTCTTCTCACTTGTTACTCACAAACCTGTAGTGCTGGTATCCCTTTTTTTGGCTGAAACCACTTTCAACTTTGTGTTATTTCCTCTCTTCTTGTCCTTTTTTTTGTTTACTGTTTTGCTGTTCAGATTCCAGAGCTGCTCCAGCTTGCTTACAACGAACTAGCCTTCACACCTGGTCATGTCCAGTTCACCTTACAGGAACTTGAGTGGAAATTTGCTTAGTTTTTTTTGTAAGGCCACAGTATTATTTGTTGCGTATTGTATCACTCCTAGATCATTCGGTTCAATCCTCAGTGTTCATAAGAATGCCCATGGTGTTTCGTGATGTTTTTGCATTGACAAGTTTTCTGTGGAGAATGTATGCATTTACTTCCTCAATGCGGTAGACTGAATGGTTAGGGGTTGTTGTTTGTTTGATTGTATGTGCCGACCTTGGAGTTAGAACAGTGAGCGAACCACTGTGTCTCTGCGGTTTCAAAAGAGGAGATGATATTCTGCTAATATGTGTGTGGAAGATTCCAGCAATCCTTGAGACTGTATTCAATGAAAACACGATTCAAAATCTTTGTCACGTTGTATGTCACGTTGAGCGGCATGCTCAAGCCAACTTTGATATTTTTACACATTTCTTACTGCAGAAATAAACCATCTACAGATGTATATTCTTTTATTGTCTATGTTTTAAGCTGTTGTTATATAACAGAACACTTTGATATGTTTTGCACACATTTGGAGGAGAATAAAAATGTTGAACTTCCTGTAATGGTTCATAGAACAGTTATTTTCTTCTTTTGTCGCTTTGGAGAACAAAATGACTGGCAGAGACTCATCTTTGATGATAAGGCTCATCTTTGATGATGCTGAGAGTTATATTTGTTATACCGCATCCCAAGTGGATTGTTAAAAAAATAGCACAGTACGTAGTCCATTTTATAATGCCAAACTTTTGAGAAAGTGAATACTTCCTTGGACGACATGAAGTTACGTGATGTTGTTTATCGCAGTTAAGTCGCTCCTGACTGGTTCCTGTTGTCTGGATGGGGTTATCATGTATTAACCAGGTAAAAAAATAGGCTGAAACATTGCGATTGCTTGGAAATACAGGTGCAATCAGTGAGAATGCTTTCAACAGAATGGACTTACATATAATGCAACATTTTTTGGAGAAAAAGCATCAGCTATACATGGATGACACATAAATAGATCACTCATCTTACATGTACAAACAATCACTGACAATACTTTCCCATCATGCATTGCAGTGTATGCCAATCAGTTACTATCATTTGAAAGAACACACAGCATGTAGTGTAAATGTGTTCACAATAACAGTAGTCTGCTTTAATAATTTGAATACCCATCCTTAGACAAAAGATGTTTTTTTTTTTTAATCCTCTGGTAAAACTAGTGTACTTCAAGAGCTGTTATTTATCATAAAAAGGCATAATGTCTGTGGCGCGTAATGCCCCTTGTACAATATCTGGCACGCGTGCAGTTTTTGTGGTGCACTTAGTAGGAGGTGGTGAACATTGTTGTGCACTACTTGTTTTTTTAACCGCGTGACAGCTCATAGGGCGAGTGCGTTTTGGCAGTTTGCCTTGCCCCAAGAGCTACACTAGGATAGTAATAGCTATAAGTCAACCAAAGCTTTTTTAAATGTGCATATTTATTCTTTTACCCAGTAGCCTGTGGGTTAGCTGTGGCAATATGTAATACTCGTTCACTGCCAAATATTTCTAGCTGACGTGATACAGAAAATTAGCTCTATTATACTGATGTGCAAAATTCTTGAATGCCTATATACAGAAAAGTTTCGAATTCAAAGCTTAATCTTATAAATGCTGTCACATAAACATCATATTATGACTTGCAACTGAATATACTCTTATATTGTTCGCTGCCGGAGACTGAATAATGAAAGACGGCTCTTAAGGCTTCCAGGGACAGCTGTGTCACCCTTATAAACAATTAATTGTGTGACTGGTTATTGAGTATTTCTTTTAATGCAATTCTGAGAAATTATGTATTAAGCCGATCTTGCTCTGACAGAAAGATGAGAAAGTGCCGGGGCTTTTGGAGAGAAAAAAAAAAATCACGAGACTTTAAAAGCTATAAATAAAGTCCATTTCCAAAATGGGCCATCACAAATGTGATTCATTCTCTCAGTGTCATGCAAGGTAAGATACATTTGAGTCCATATGAATATGTTTTTTTGTTTTTTTTAATCTGAAGGGCTCTTTTTTTAAAAACACAATTTAAGTAATTTATTAGCCTGTGTAGAGGCTTTGTTTGTATAAATAAGTCAATTTGACAAGATCCTGTCAATGGCTCTGGCAAAAGAAATGTGTTTAAAAGGCAGCTTGCTTTTACAATTAAAGGGAATAGCATAGGACAAATGATTACCTTGACTTTTAAGTTCCTAACTTTACCTTAATGAATTAAAAATGCATTTATGTGTCTTATTCAATGCGCAGAATATTGCCGACTTGGAATGATTCTTTACACAGCTACCCGGCTTGCTTTGTCAATAAGTCTGACATTGAACACCTTACAAACGTTTGACCTCCATGACAGTAATTAAGCTCCTGGCCTTCTTGTAATTGGATGAGCTTTTACAAAAACCAAGTAAACAGTGCTTTTAACCCAGCAGTTTGGTTTTCATAGTTTGCAAGAACTTTCGTTGCTCTGCGTATTGACGGAAGTTTGCGTATGGACTGAATCACTAAATCTAAGTGAATGAAAGATGACAAAATGGGTGTCTTTTTTTTAATTGACTGTGTGCAGGTTATTTTTTTAGGTCACTGTATAATTTTGTCAGGGATCATCAAATGGGAAGTGTGCAGGGCAGTTAGAACAAGATAGCTGTCACTACTAAACATGTTTGGATTCAAAAAGTGCTATGGGATTCAAAAAGTACTGCCCTTAAAGGAACACTCCACTTTTTTTGAAAATAGGCTCATTTTCCAACTCCCCAAGAGTTAAACAGTTGAGTTTTACCGTTTTTGAATCCATTCAGCTGATCTCCGGGTCTGGCGGTAGCACTTTTACCGTAGCTTAGCATAGATCATTGAATCTGATTAGACCATTAGCATCTCGTTCAAAAATGACCAAAGAGTTGATATTTTTCCTATTTAAAACTTGACTCTTCTGTAGTTACATCGTGTTCCAAGACTGACGGAAAATGAAAAGTTGTGATTTTCTAGGCCGATATGGCTAGGAA
>JAFVLL020027035.1:0-22967 GCA_021397915.2 Tor tambroides | reverse complement strand
CATTTCAAATCTTCCGTTTATGTCTAAAATTTTAGAAAAAGTTGTGTCTGCTCAATTGTGCTCCTTCTTGCAAAAAAATGATCTCTATGAAGAATCGGCAAAAATCGGTATCGGCAGGTCACACTTCCAAAAAATCAGAAATCAGAATCGGCCAAGAAAATTGCAGTCGGTGCATCTTTAGTAAAAAGGTCCTGCATTACTTGGAGCAGGGAATCACCAAAACACTGGCATACCACAAATGTGGGGTGGCCCGCAAAACAATAATGGATACAGCAGCGATAGCAGAGCTAGAGGCTTGTGATGTTGAAGCCTACAAGACCTTACGCAAAACATTTCATAGAAGCCAGAAACTGTCACAGTTTGCCAAACAAGGCAAAGAAATGTGCATGAAATGAGCCACTTCGTAGAAAGAAAAATGGCTTGGTCATTTCATATGTGTTTGTTAGAGAAACACTGCTAAGTTCAGGCCCTATGAGTGCATAATCATTTATTTTATGTGTTGACAGTTTATATGTTGTTATATTTGGTCAGTTGCTCATTTGATGTAACAGTGTTCTCTGTCTGTTTCTTTTGTAGTGTGGAAATAGACAAAATTCATTGAAAACATGTTATCAACACTTATTGCAATAAATTTCAGTGTTCTTATAATTTTTCATCTTTTAAAGTGGAACTAAGGTTCTGTAATCATTCATAAATGGGTTCCCTATATTTTCACATTAGAATACTGTTCCAGGTTCTATATACTTCTTTGAGAATGATGTGGTAGATCTGTATTAATTACTCAGGGGTTCCCTTTGTTTTCACTTCCCCTCAGTCATTGCCTTACATACAGAATCAATTTGGTAGCACTCTATAACGGTTAATGTGATACATGCTGAGGAAAACAGACAAACATACTGTATAAACTTAACTGAGGAAAGCTGGCTAGTTATGGCAAGGCACATATTAAACATATTAACATACTAATATTAAACAGCCCAAATTCTTATAGTTTATTAACATACAAATGAAGACAGAGTTTTATGTGAACCAATATATATTTGTGCTTTTGTGATTTTAGTTCAATATTTTTTTCTTGAATATTTCTATTATTTAAGGGGATTTTGCTAAATATTAACATCGCTGATACTCAAAAGTTTTGGTCAGTGCACTTCGGCGAATTCTCTCATTGGAAACAAAGTGCAGATGTACATGCGATGTAAATAAGAGATTAAGGCATCATACACTGCAGACAACATCACTGATTATAGCTTTTTTTAGTGTGCTTACACTCACGCTAGACTGAATTCAGTGATATTCTTTGATAATATGTTCTTTGCTCGCTGTATAATTTGTTTGTTGTTTGAATAATCGTTTACATTCTGCGTTAGGCTAATTAAACTTAAAATGAGGGTCAATCTCTGGATCAATTCATTGACCTGGCAATTCGCATCGATAATCTCGTCCGCTCACGACGACAACCTCATTTCTCGTCGGCTTCTGCCGGTATGACATCGTTGCCTGAACCTAAACCTGAACCCATGCAGATTGGTTTTACTCATCTCAGCGTGGAGGAGAGAGAGAGACGTATGCACCAGAATCTATGTTTATACTGCGGCCTCCCTGGACACCTGAGAGCTTCTTGTCCCACTCTTCCACCTCGCAACCCTTCAACGGTGAGTCAAAGTTCCACCATATCCTCTGTCTTAGAGATACCAGTTACCTTAAGGGTTAATGGGGAGGTTATTGAAACTACGGTTCTTATCGACTCAGTGGCAGCAGGAAATTTTATTGACTCTGCATTCTCAAAAACTCATAAGATTCCCCTTGTTCCTTGTGAATCTCGTTTGGCAGTGGCAGCGCTAGATGGACGTCCTCTGGGCTCCGGCCGGATTCAGTTCACCATCGAGGATCTATCACTGTGCACCGGAGCCTTTCACACTGAGACCATCCAACTATTTGTATTTCAGTCACCTCAAACTCCTATCATCCTGGGACTCCCCTGGCTGGAGAAACACAATCCGACTATCTCCTGGTCCGACAAACAGATAATTCAGTGGTCTGAATCCTGCCGCCAACGCTGTCTAGATCTAACTCTTCAAAAAGAAAGTGAAAGAATGGCGCCTCTCCCTGCACACAGACTTCCGGATGAGTATCACAATTTAATCGAGAGGCTTTCAGCAAGACCAAAACCTCACAACTACCTCTTCATCGTTCAAGTGACTGTGCCATTGATCTGCAATCCGATTCACATCCACCCGAGTTTTCCCTCTATCACAGCCTGAGTCTGAAGCCATGAAATCATACATCGAGGAGGAGTTAGCTAAAGGCTTCATTTGACCATCCACATCACCTGCATCAGCCGGACTCTGTTTCATCAAGAAGTCAGTGCATTGACTACTGAGCTCTTAATAATCTTACTGTCAAGTTCTGTTACCCCCTATCACTAGTCCCAGCAGCCTTGGAACAACTTTGAACGGTCAAGTAATTCACCAAGTTCGATCTTTGCAGTGCATACAATCTCATTCGCATCCGAAAGGGCGATGAATGGAAGACAGCTTTCTCCACTACATCAGGGCACTATGAATATCTTGTGATGCCGTTCCGGCTGGTCAGTAGTCCTTCTGTGTTCCAGGCATTCATTAATGATGTGTTCAGAGACATGCTAAATCGCTGGGTCATCGTGTATATCGACGACATCTTGATCTATTCTGACTCCTATGAGGACCATGTCAAGCAGGTTCGTTCTGTTCTCCAACGTCTTCTCACCCATCAATTATATGCCAAGATCGAGAAATGTGAGTTTCACCAAACATCTGTATCAATTCTCGGATTCAGGATCAGTTCGGGAGGGGTAGCCATGTAGGACAAGAAGGTTCAGTCGTAATAGACTGGCCACAACCTGTCACTTTAAAGAAGTTACAACGCTTCCTGGGCTTTGCCAATTTCTATCGGCGATTCATCCGCAGCTTCAGCACAATTTCAGCACCCATGACATCTATGCCCCACAGGGGGAGACAACGTCTCTCTTGTGGACACAGGCAGCCATTTCCACCTTCCAAGAACTCAAGGAAAGATTCACCACGGCTCCCATCCTGCATCACCCAATCCTGAACGGGAATTTATCGTAGAGGTGGATGCTTCCAGTACTGGTATTGGTGCTGTTCTCTCTCAATGACATGGTAATCCTCCTAATTTATACCTTTGTGCATTCCACTCCTGCAAACTCACCCCTACTGAACAGAATTATGATGTGGGCAATCGAGAACTACTAGCCATGAAGGCAGCTTTTGAGGAGTGGTGTCATTGGCTTGAAGGACCTAAACATCCCTTTACAGTGTTGACCGATCTTCGCAACCTGGAGTATCTGAAGTCCGCCAAGAGACTCAACCAGAGGCAGGCAAGATGGACTTTATTCTTCACAAGTTTTGATTTTTCTGTGACATATCGCCCAGGCACACAGAACACCAAGGCTGACGCCCTGTCCAGACTGCATGAAGCATGCATACTACCACTCACCAACGAATCCATTATCTCCCCTACCATTATTCTAGCTCCCATCCAATGGGACATCATATCAGAGATCACCGAAGCTCAGGCCACCGACCCTCCACCTAACCGCACATATGTTCCACTTGCTCTGAGTCAGTTATTCAATGGGTACACTCTACTCTCAGTTCAGGTCATCCAGGTATCGCTGCCACTGTTCAATTACTCACCAGTCGCTCGCTTCTGGTGGTTCACATTGTAGGCCGATACGATCACCCACATTCGGAACTGCCCCACCTGTAATGTATCAAAACCCTCTCACCAACTACCTGCAGGCCTCTTACAACCTCTACCCATGCCACAATGCCCCTGGTCTCAAATAGTCATTGACTTCACCACGGATTTACTGCTATCAGGGGGTCATACCACTATCCTCACAGTGGTTAATTGTTTCTCCAAAGCATGTCACTTTATACCCCTGCCCAAACTACAAACTGCCCTCGAGACAGATTCTATGGCCTCCCTGAGGATTTAGTCTCCGATCGAGGACCTCAATTCCCCTCCCGAGTCTGGTCTGCCTTCTGTCAAAACTCAATATCAAGGTCAGCCTCACCTCTGGTTACCATTCTCAGTCCAGTAGTCAAGGGGAATCCTTAAATAAGGAACTCACCCGTTTCCTCCACTCGAACTGTCATCGAAATCAGGCCGACTGGAGCTGCTACCTATTATGGGCCGAATATGCTCAGAACTCCCTCTGCAAACCTGCCACAGGGCTCACCCCTTTCAAATGTGTGCTGGGTTTACAACCCCCCTTATTCCCATGGTCTGGGGAACCCTCAGAGTTACCTGCTGTAGATTCGTGGCTCCAGCGGAGCGAGGAGACCTGGAATGAGGTTCATGTCCACCTTCAACGGGCCATTCGACGAACAAGGGAACAGGCTGATCGTCGTCTGCGTGCAAATCCCAACTACTATCCAGGTCAATGGGTCTGGCTATCTACCCGTGATCTTCGTGTTCAGCTTCCTTGCGAGAAGCTCAGTCCCAGGTACGTGGGTCCCTTCAAAATCCTTAGACAGATAACTCCTGTTTCATTTCGTTTGGCTTTGCCCTCCAATTATCGTATCTCACCAACTTTTCATGTGTCTCTACTTAAGTCCGCTGGTGGTTCGAGAGAAGCGGCGGACCAGGATGTGGCTGGTGACCAGGGAGCCCCTTCCAACATCATAAACTGCGAGGAGGTGTACCGAGTTCAGGGAACCGAGTTCCCTCACCAGAGGGAACCATCACCGGATTACTAACCGGTTCTTTCGGACTCCATTTCCCATGACCCCGTGTCTGAGACTGATCACCTGCACAGGTGTCAGTGATCATCCAGACTATTTAGCCAGTGCCTTCCATACCCTGGTTGCAAAGTCTTGTTTTGCTATTGCTGACATTTCTGAGCGTTTTCCCCTGTGTGTTTTCCTGTTGACCACCTGGACTGTTTATTCTCTGACCGTTTGCTGCCTGCCTTATTGACCCAGCCTGCCTTTTGGATATACTCTGTCTTCCGCCTGCCTCAACTTTTCGCATTGACTCTGTTTATGAATCTGCCTTGATACTGTTGTTTGAACTTTGTCTGTCTGACCTCTTCTTTGTATTAATAAAAGCTGCACACGGATCTCAATGTCACTGACCGATCATTACAGATGCGGTCCCTGTTTTTTTTGTTTTGTTTGTTATTAAAGTAGAAGATATTTCATGTTGGCCTACTTCATTGATTCCTTTTAGGCATGTCATTTTATTCTGTTTTTCTGTGTGCACAGAAGCGCTACATGTGCGTGTTGTGACGATGTCTCTGTTGTAGACCTCATGGTCTGTTGTTTATGTTGCTATTTGCACATGCATAAACTCCTGGAAAAAATGTGTTTTTTAATGGCCACATACACTTTTCCATTCTATTTTAAATTTAGAAACTTTTATGACACCAAATTTTTTGATAGCGATTAAATAAATAAAAAATTATTTCAATTTCGATACCACAGCAAAAACAACTAGCCTAAGAAATATAAAGTTAATTAAAAAACAAACATCATTAAAGACAAGTAAACAGTCAGTAAATAAGAACAAATTAACAAATTAGAAGTAAAAGTACAAATAAATAAATGTCAAGTTTTTTAGAATTAAAATGCCATCAACTGATCTGTCCATCCAGCGAACATTCAGTGTAAGTTCGTATCAACGCTAAGAAAGGATATTTCCTTGGCCACAGAAAATATTTTTCTATTAATGCTTTAGAGCATGTAGCTGTCACAGAATGGCCCGTCTCCACCTTCACCGATCACTTTCACCTGCACCTTATTACTTATCATGCGCACCTGCTCCTTATCACCACAGTCATTAGGACCCGGATAAAAGCACACTCCACAGCCAGTATGATTGTCCGATCTTGAAGTTACAATGCTGCAAAGTCGTTGGTGCAACGTGGACCCTCTCTCAACGAATGCATCTAGTTGAGTATACCATTCTGAATTCCTTACCTGATTATACTTACCTCCTGTTTGCTCCTCTTCGTCTTCCTCATCTCCAGATTGCCAAGCGTTGCAGTGGATATATCCTGCATACCTGCTCTCCAAGTTTCCCGATCGCTACGATCCTGTCAACAACAAAGACACAGTCAGAATCCCAGCGCTCCATCTACAAGATTCCTAAGAATCACCACTCACCTCTCTTAAAGCCTTTCACCTTTGCTATCACGACAGAACCTGTAATAAACTCACTGTATTCAGCACCTACCTCTGTGTCCGGCAGTTCCGTAACAGTAGCAAGGGTCAAATCGTAAAGGGACACTTAATATGCAAGGCAGAATCAGAAACTCATCTAATTTGTGCACACAACTTTTACTGGCTAAACACTAACACAGACTAGTCTAACAAACAAACATACAACCACTCATACATGGGGAAAGGGCTAATGAGAGCTGATGAATGAAACCATCAGGAAAGCCAGAGAAAGCAGTTAGGGAGAAAGTAATTTAACCACCTGAGTAAACCATCAGCGCCATTTATAACGGGGTCTATAACTTGTACTAATAACCTCTGTTTCATTTAGTTAAATGTACAATACTTGCACTGCCTTTGGTCGGGTCGAGTGTCCAGAATACAGTCTCAGACGAAAGTCTTAATGGTTTTCAAGGTTTTGGACTCCCGATCATGTTCTTCCGGGCGGAAGATTGATGAATTCCAAAGATGTTCTGAGGTAGAAATGTTCTTCCAAAGGAGAGTGGAAAAGAGCTAAGAAAGAGATCTGCTGAGATCCAGGGAGCTTTTGTTGAATGGAAAGACAAGGCCCCAACGGGCCTGGCAAAGCGTAAGTGTCCAGAAGAGTTTTAGCTCACATCTTCTCAGGATCTAACAGGACCGCCGACTGCAGGGGCACTTACGTGAGAGCTTTATCTGTTATAGAGGTCCCACCTCTGGGGTGTCAAAGAGTCAACTGGAGTCCTGAATTTTTGGAGGGAAAGTTTACGACTCTTTGTCTCCATGCATGTTAATTTGCATAGGTAATTTATCTGGGCTAATGCACAAACTTCTAAAGATTCTTAGGATGCTTACATATTGCATAGGTATCGACATATAATATACACTCTCAATTAGATAATCCGAAGACAAATTGATAGAGACTAAACATAATACCGCTAGAGTGATATTAACTAGTGATCTATCATAAGCATGCAGAAAACAGGATACAATACACAAGAACAGTAATAATATACACAATGACCTAAAGATATGTGTGTTAATTCACAGAAAGATTTTTCTATAAATGAAAAGGGAGAAAATTCTGTTTTTATGGGCATTGAGTGGTTTTCAGAAGGGTCTGTTCTTACGGCACTTTGCATCTCCATACCTTTGAGCAATAAAACAGTTTTATCGGATGGTTGTCGTGGAACCACAGACCCTCATAGTTGTCCCTTTGGTTAGGTGAGGGGATAAGGTATTATTAGTTAAATATAACAAAAATTTGTGTGTCTGATTGGTCAAATATGCTACACTGTCTTAACGTTTCATCAGTTCATTCTGCTTTTTATTCAGTTTACTGTAGCTGCAGATATAGCTGGCACATCGATGAGCGCGAGATCACTTCTCTTTCTGTGAGAAACCTTCATCTCATTTTCATAAAATAAAATCGTATAGTATTTAACTTCTCCATCGACGAATGATGATTCTGAAGGAAAACGTGCCCGATTTCTGTTTTCTATAGCAACGAAGGCTACTTTCATGCATCTGATTAACAGATAAACCTTGCTTATTTCAAGGTTGGTGTTACTGCTGTGGTTATTTTAACAGTTTCCTTCGTACATTCGGTTCAATGACATTTTTAAAAGTCGCAGCCTTCAACTGGTAATGTCCATATGACCGAGAGCCACTGAAAAGCTACACAAAATTAAAACTACTTCACTTTAGCAATACTGGCCACGAGTAGCCTACTAAGGAGAGATCACACATCAGCTGCTTAAAAATTTGTCTGTGGGACGAACGGAGCACGAGCTCAATCCTGTGACAGGCGGTAAACAGAGGTGCGCGTGAAGGAGAGATGCAAGGGCACAAACACTGTTCAAGGTCTCCATTAATTCGTGCTTGTAGGAATTTAATGTGTATATATTTTGAAAGCATTGAATCGCTATAGAAATCGTGATTCATTCGATTCTCAGCGTTTTAAATCGATTACTGTCTGAAATTGGCGATTCACGATTCAAAAATCCATGTTTCAAATCGATGCATATGCATCGTCAGGGTTTGTAATCGATGCATCGAGAAAACGAGTGAATCATTACACCCCTAGTATATAGGCACTCCGTAAATAAATAGAACAAAGATACAAATGAAATTATGCTTTGGGTTTTTTGGTTACACTTTATAATAACTGCACGCTATGAGTAAGCATTAGTAAATAGTCAGTTTATCCTTTATAAAGCATTGTCCCAACATTAATAGTCATTTGTAAGCAGTTTATAAATATACAATAACTATATTATAAATGCCTTGTTCTTGTTTTGTAAGCATATCTATTACAAAGGAGATTTAAAGGCTCAGTTATCTTCCTAACAGAAAAAAAATAAACACAACACAGAGGAATACAGAACTCAGAAATATTTATTTCAAGATGCAAAAAAATAAATAAAATGAAACTGTACAACTGTACACTTCAATTTTTAATTATTTTTTCTATGAAATTGCAAAGGTTTATTTTTCTTTCTTCTTTTTTTATCAAGTATCCCTCTGTGTTGTGTTTGTTTAATTTTCTCTGTTTAGAAGATAAATGAGGCTTTAAAGACTGTTTACTTTGGGTTTAGCCCACGTCTCCTTGTTCTTTGTTCTGCCACAGTTGGCTACCATGACATTATCATTTTAATCAGATAATTACCTTCTTGTTTGGCATTGCGCCATTTAACTAGATGTATTTCTGTGGAAGTTTTTCTTCCAGTGAAAAAGCTTTCATGGAACATTTCCTGATAGAGTGTTATAAATATAAGAACAGAACTTCAGCTGGCTTCAGACTTCAGTCAAAGACATTACCAGACAACTTAATTTCTTACCATACCATAGACTGCACGGAAACTACAGGTAAAACATGACTTAAAACTACACAAACAGATAGTGTAATGATAGTGAGCAGAGCCACCAACAGATTATTTGCTGTTTAAATGTTAACGATACTGCAGGGGCAGATTCAAAATGTATTAGGTAAAAGAAATATCTTAAGACTTATCAGATGCAAACGTCATGTAGAAATATTTAAATGGATGGGGTTACTGCATTCAGTGATAGAAAGAGTTATGACTTTATTTGTTTTTATTCAATTTTTAAACAGAATTAGATTACATTGGACACCATTTTGTTAACTTTGTGAAACACTGTGTGAACTAATAATCATATTTTTTGTATACGTGTTAGACTTTAACTACCATTTTAGAAAACTTGACTAACAAATTTTTAACAAGATTTTTAGAAGAATAAAATTCTTAAATTTATTATATAATTATTATTATATCATTGTTCTTGCTGTTTTTATTTTCACTACAGACATGGCATCAGAAACCATTGAAATGGCAGCCCTAGGAAGATCTCTGTTTCCTGGTATGCTGTATGACTGCCGCAAGGATTCCTTCATTCCAGGTGCTTTACCTACTTAAAAAAAATAAGCTCTTTGTTTCCCTTTTTCAACTAATCATGAATCCACAAAAAAGTATGGAAATGTTATAATACTTTTCATTAATAGTTATATTAATTGAAGATAATGCTTAACAGCTCATTAGTTAATATATATTCAAATACATACAGGTATGAGATAATGTGATACATGATGAGCAAATCAATAGTTCATGTAAATTGAAATGCTTAAAAATATTATTTTATATTATATTACTTTTTTAATTCATTTATGATTATGCACTTCACAAAAATCTGCAAATGATTTTACAGATGTTATACACTAATTAATAGCTCAAACTTATTAAAATGTTTGATATGTTATCTAATGCAGTGGTGTTCAAAATTTTTTGTCAGCCAAACCCCTTTGGCCTAAATTATTTTCTTGAAGTACCCCCTGAGATTTTAAGTAAATATTTCAATGATTTATTGACACATTGGGAAAGGACAGTGAGTCAGGACTCAAACTTTGAAAGCCCAAAGCGCAACTGTGCTATATGTAGGCGTAATGCCCACAAGTCTATTGGCACAGACATATCACAGTACCGTTAAAATGTGCTGGAAATGTTCAGAAAGTAGTCATACACACACTAAAATACTTTGAGTTTTATATCAAAAACCAACAGATTTTAAACAAAACCAAAAATGGCTGGATGACATCAGAACATTTTCAAATGTTCAAGTTTTTCAAAAATCAAAAAACAAAAAAACAAAGGTTGAGATTTTTAGAATGCACATTAGCTTATTTTCCATTTACCAGTTAAGATTACAACAAAAATTTGATCCAATTTGTAGCACATCAGAAAGAATTAGTCAAGTTTCTATCAGAACAGTGTTGACACAACAAATCACAACGTCATAAACCTATCCAGGATTCTGGCACAATGAGTCTGAAGTAAGTCTAGCTACAGTAGGTTTTCAACCAAAATGCCTATTAAACAAAACCCAGTCACATGTGAAACTCATTCGCAAAATCACCACTAGGTGGTGCAAAGGGTTAGTTGACACCGCTGCTCAATAACACAGGAATTGTGACTCTTGGTTGTTGTTTTTTCTTTTTTTCTTTTTTTGGACTGCTTTGCTCTCAGTGGTTAAATCCCTAAAACTTCCAAATCTTCATTACTTATCTTGCTGGATCTGTCCGCTGCTTTTGATATGGTTAACCACCAGATCCTCCTGTCAACCCTATTGGCAAAGGGCATCTCAGGAACTGCACTCCAGTGGTCATAGTCTTATCTCTCAGATAGGTCCTTCAATTTATGTTGGAGGGGTGAGTTGTCCAAGTTTGCAACATCTAGCTTCTGGCATGCCTCCGGGCTCAGTTCTTGGACCACTTCTCTTCTCTGTCTACATGGCATCACTAGGTTCTGTCATTCAGAAACATGGGTTTTCATATCAATTCTATGCTGATGACACTCAACTCTACCTCTCATTACATCCTGATGATCCGAGGATAACTGCTCACATCTCAGCATGTCTAACAGACATTTCTTGCTGGATGAAGGACCACCACCTTCAACTCAACCTTGCCAAGACAGAACTGCTTGTGGTTTCAACAAACCCATCACTTCACTTCACCATCCAGTTAGGCTCACCAACCATAACTCCTTCAAAAACAGCCAGAAACCTTGGAGTTGTGATTAATGATCAGCTGAAATTCTCTGACCACATTGCTAAAACTGCCCAGTCCTGCAGATCTGACTTATACAACATTAGGAAGATCAGGCCCTTTCTTTCAGAACATGCTACACAACTCCTTGTTCAGGCTCTTGTTCTGTCCAGGCTGAACTATTGCAATGCTCTCTTGGCAGGTCTTCCAGCCAGTTCTATCAAACCTCTACAATTAATCCAAAATGTAGCTGCAAGATTAATCTTTAATGATCCGAAAAGAACGCACATCACACCACTGTTCATCAGTTTGCTCTGGCTACTAATAGCTGCTCACATAAAATTCAAGGCATTGATGTTTGCGTACAAAACACTTTACCTAAATTCACTACTTCAGATTTATGTGCCCTCTAGAAGCTTGCGTTCTGCAAGTGAACGGCTCATTATTATGCCAACCCCAAAAAGGCACAAAATCCTTTTCACAGACTTTTACATTAACTGTTCCTTCCTGGCAGAATGACCTTCCCAACTCAATTCGAGCAGCAGTCCTTAGCCATCTTCAAGATGGCTTTTTTTTTAACAGAAAAAAAACTTGACCCTCTAACACTTGCACTCTCTATTCGTTTTCTAACAGCTTGTTTTCTTTTTTTAAAGGCCTCTAACATTAGCTAGTCTATCTCCTTGTTTTATTTTTATTGTATGTATATGCAGTGTTGGGCAAGCTACTTGTAAAATGTAGTGAGCTAAGCTAACAGTTACTCTTCTTTAAATGAAGCTTCACTACACTAAAGGTACAGCCCTGGGAAATGTAGCAAGTTAAGCTACAGCAACATGGCAAAAGTAGTTTACTACATCCAAGCTATTTAAAAAAAATTAAAAAATTCTATTGAACCAACATCATACAACATCGATGCTCTCTCAGTGATCAATAAAACTGTCAGTCAAGTAGATAGACAGGCATGTTCAGTTTAATTGTTTATTCAACATCTGTTCCAAACCAATTTGGCAACATAATCAGTATCAAATACAGGGTCGGATTGACCTCAAATTGTGACATAGGCAAAATAATTTTTTGCTGTTGGCCGGAAACCTCCTATTGGTAGTTGGTATTGAGGCTTTATTGTACACAGATACATTTATATAAATGGTAACACTTCACAATAAGGTTCAGTAGTTAACATTAGTTACCTAGTGTAGTTAACATTAACTAAGAATGAACAATACTTCTGCAGCATTTATCTTAACGTTAATTTCAACATTTACTAATGCATTATTAAAATTTGTTTGTTAGCATTTGTTAATGCACTGTGAACTAACATGAACTACCAATGAACGAATGTATTTTCATTAACTAACATTAACAAAGATTATAATACTGTAATGAATGTACTTTATACATTGTATGCTCATGTTAGAAAATAAATTAGGTAACATTAATGAAATCGTATTGTATAGTGTAGAGTTACCATATAGATGTATAGGCCTATAGATAGGCTATGTTTATTTGCATCGTTGCATGTGTCATTATATTAATGTAAACATTTATATAATATAGTAACATTTCACCAAAATCAAGTTCAAATACGAAGCTTTTGACCAGCAAATGTTTTTTGCTGTCCCATTTTCCCCAGTTTTCTGCCATTATGTGGGCATTCAGTTTTTTTTTTCTTTCTGTTATTTGGCCAAAGTATCATTTATTAAAGATTCAGCACTTCGCACAAGCTATTTGGCTGTGACTTGACATCAAAATGCTAGACTAAGAAACTTCTCCCCACCTCAAATACAAAAAAAAAAAAAAAAAAAGCATTACCTTTATAAATAGTGTTTTTGAGCAATGAAACTGCTGTACTTATTCAATCAACAGTTCATTATTTACCTTCAGACTACAAACAAGCTGAGATGCTCCAAAATGTGTGACGCACTTCATTCACGAGAGAGCGGTGGGAGGAATAATGAGGTTTGACTGACAGTTTGAGGAGCCAATGGCGTTATGAGCTTTAGTGTCTGTGGCCATTTACTGATCCAGGATCAGTGATCCGTAGCAGTTATATTTCCGATTTGAGCTCAAGTTTCAGAATGTTTTCTTTGGAAAATGTAATGTAGCTTTTGTTGACACTACCGCACTACTTGATCAAAAAAAGAGCTTAGCTACTGAAAAGCTATTTGATTCAGAAATCAGCGACGCTACCACCACGCTACTGAGTAGAGACTTGTAGAGACACTATTGCCCATCACTGTATATATGAATGCATGCATATTAGTGGTGGCAGATGTCACGGTTTGGGGGTCACGGTTCAATACAATTTCAGTACATCAGAAAAAAAAACTACTATACTCGGTTTATGGAGCGAATTTTGTGCCAATATTCATCAAACAAATCCAGTATTTTGCAAATAAACACAATCTGCTTTGCAAAGAAAAACTCGACTTCCAAACAAACGCAAAGTGATTTGCAAATACAAAACTGTATTTGAGAGAAAATGCAGAGGTATGGACAAATATATGTATTGTGTGTTACAACTGTGAGACTCATTTGCCTTTTTATGAGGAAACTTGGCTTGATTTTCTCACAAATGCATGTTGGCTGATTTTCTCACAAATGCCTCTTGGCTGATTTTTTCACACGCGCAATTGAGCAACTTTCTTTTCCAAAAACAGCAGATGGCGCTGTCGGTCAATTTATGAGTGGGGAACAGGTGAGTTTCTGTCTTATTATCTCTATAATTTACCATTTAGATGTTTTCACAAAACGACCCCACTACAGTGTCAGTGAAATTCACAACAAGTGGTGTAAAGTTGTTAACATGATTGATTAGTTTAAAAATCAGGAATGACATGGCTAAACATTTAACTAGGCAGTCTTTCCCTATAAGAACTGATCCATTCTCCGTACCTCTTATCCTCTGTTGGATCGTGGGATATAGAATATACATATATATTAATACAATTTGTTCAACATTCAACATTGTGTACCAAAAATAAAAGCTTAGACAATTTAATCAGATATAGTAATATCACCCAAGAGGTAATTCATTATTAATAAAAAAAATTAAATCACATTATTTAGTACAATATCTAAAACTTTTTTTTTAAATGATGTAACTGTGCAATCATGTGTCTAAAATAATTACGTATTTTTTAGCTAAGCAAAATTATGAATATTTCTCATCTGGTGTCACTCTTGTCCTGTGAATTGGAGAGAAGGATCAAGTTCACGCTGATGTAATACTAAATTCAGCATTTTAATAAACAGTGGTTTAATAAACAGCGTGCTACACAGGTGAAGACACTTTCTGGACAGCGAGGACTCTTCTAGGAGTGACCCAGATGATGAACGTTTGCATTTTAAAGAGCCACTAATATAATTCCTGACAGTAGCCTTTTATCCTTAACTTCGTGTGTTAAAATGTTGCTCGGCCATATATAAAAAGCTACATAATTTTAGTTGGATTTTTCCGAACAGGCTATTGTCAGACTAAAATGTGCTGGTACATTGGTTGAAAATGAAATATCTCCTTACAGGCCACTTTTAGTTTTAAATGTTGTACAAGGCATGTATATTACTATGCTATATATAAACATAAATATGATAAACTATGATAACAAACTATGATATCCCTTATGAAAATTAAAGTTGGTTTTACTATAGTAATATTGCGGTAACCATGTTTTTTTTTGCAGGTTACCATTTCAATATAGGCAGCTTTATTATAAATACCATGGTATTTATTTAGTAAAACCATAGTCAATTTTTGTAAGGGATATTAATGTTTAGATTATATTTTGGTACATTTATAAGCTATAGCTTAATCACAATTAAGTTACCTGAACCTAGTTTGATTATAGTAGCCTATTTGTATCATTAGTTTAGCCTACTCCTTTCAGTAGGTTGTCTGTGTGTAGTTTTACACTTAAACTTTTACTGCAGAGGTAGCCTACAACATTTATCTCCACTGTAGGCTATGTTTCAACATATATAGCAGAATGACAATAAATCTCACTTAACCTAACATAAAAATGAAATTCAAAACACTTTAATTTTTGGTACACAACATTGTTGCTATCCATTATACATTTACATTTTAGTATTAAATATATTGTTATACCCCTGCATTGTTTTGTATGTTGAACAATTGTATCAATATATATGTATATTCTGTATCCCGTGATCCAACAGAGGATAAGAGGTACAGAGAATGGATCAGTTCTTATATGGAAAGACTGCCTAGTTAAATGTTTAGCCATGCCACTCCTGATTTTTGAACTAATCAATCATGTTAACAACTTTACAGTACTTGTTGTGAATTTCACTGACACTGCAGTAGGGTCACATTGTGAAAACATCTAAATGGTTAATTATAGAGATAGTAAGACAGGAACTCACCTGTTCCCCACTCATATTGGTCTGAAAAGGTAAAGAGGTGTTTCGGGTCTCGGGAGACTAGCGTAAATTGACTGACAGTGCCATCTGCTGTTTTTGGAAAAGAAAGTTGCTCAATTGCACGTGTGAGAAAATCAGCCAAGAGGCATTTGTGAGAAAATCAGCCTGCACACATTTGTGAGAAAATCTGCCAACACGCATTTGTGAGAAAATCAAGCCAAGTTTCCTCATAAAAAGGCAAATGAGTCTCACAGTTGTAACACACAATACATATATTTGTCCATACCGCTGCATTTTCTGCAGTTTTGTTTTTGCAGATCACTTTGCGTTTGTTTGGAAGTTGAGTTTTTCTATGCAAAACTGATTTTGTTTATTTGCAAAACACTGGATTTGTTTGATGAATATTGGCACAAAATCGCTCCATATATCTCCTAAAGAACTACTAATGGACAGTCATGCACAATTACATTAATTTGTGACCCTTTCATGTAAATGTTATTAGCAGTACTAGTAGTAGCAGTATGAAAGTGCAATATAAATAAATGCAATAAATTTTATAGAGGTTTTGCCTGTGTAGCAAATTGTTTTGTGAGTGTGTTTTGTAAGAAATCAGCTTCCAATAGGAACCCCATCACAATTCCAGTGCCATGCGATATCTTACCTTAGTTTTTATATTTTATATACTGTACTGTATGTGTGCCTCCTCAGCATATACCATATTACCATTAATTCAATTCCTGTATGTAATGCAAGGACTGAGGTAAAGTGAAAATACAGGTAACCAATTAGTAATTCATAAACAATTATCAGATAATTCTGCAGGACATATTTTGAACCTGAAACAGTAGGCCTATTCTAAAGTGAACATATTGGAAACCCATTAGTAATTTATAAAGAATTATTAGATAATTCCGTAAGAATTACTTAGAACCTGAAACAGTATTCTAAATTGAAAATAGAGGGAACCCATTTGTAATTACTAAATAATTATCAAAAAAATCTGCAGGACTTATTTCGAACCTGAAACAGTAGGCCTATTCTGAAGTCAAAATATAGTGAAACCTTTAGTAATTAATAAAGAATTAATTATTTATGCGGGAGCTGGGCTCAGGGAAACTGCAGTTAACTTCTCTGTGTTAACTAAAGCCTGGAATACACTACGCGATTTTTGCCCCGATTTCCCCCCCGATTTTACAGTCTGAACAAGTTGAGCTAGATGAGGAATGTCAGAGCCAGTCTGCAGATTACAGTTGACAGATTCCACAGAAAATTGCGTAGTGTATGATGGTCACAGACTCCGATTTTTTAGCTGCAGTATCCAGTCGGAGGATATCAAACATTTTTGATATTTTCAGCCGATTTTAGAACACACGTTTTAATTTGTCATGCGTCTCCTAGCAACAGGGCACACGTTTCTGCTTGAGTTCGTTGTGATTGGAACAACTTTAAAGTCTGGTAGTGTATAATCAGCAGTCGTGTAAATGTATAATGCCCAGTTTTCCTTTGTCACTTTTTACAAAGTCGGTAAGTGTATGATGCCTAATGTTTTAAAAATCTGTTCAGATTTTAAAAGTCGTGTAGTGTATTCCAGCCTTTAGCCGTTAAACATAACACAAAAACTAAGATGAGAATAAAAATACAAAAAACATCTCAGTGTTAAATTAATTAATTAATTAATTAAACAAACCACCATTTTACAGAGTATACTGTATCTGTAGTAAGTTGGATAGTTATGGCAAGACAGTGGAGTGGGGGTTCCTTTTGGAAGCAGATTTCCTACAGAACATGTGCACAAGGCAATTATTTACCATACAGGCAAAAATATAATGGGTGAGAACCAGAAGGGCGTAAGTGACATTTTACCAACTTTACAGGAGGGCCAAAACAAAAATTTACTATAGGTTGATCTGACTTTGCGCACTGATTTAAATTGTTTATAATAAAAATTTGTACACTTATGGATGACAGTATACTTTTGCCAGTAGAAAGAGCTCATCAAGAGTAGGGATGCACCGATACCACTTTTTCCAGTACTCGCCCGATACGATACTTTCATGTTTTGGTACTTGCCGATACCGAGTACCGATACCGATATTTTTATTGTATTTGTACATTTTTTAAATATTGGGTAAAGAAAACAAAGGAGTATGTAAAATGTTAGTTGGTTAACTTCATTTATCAAATAGATAGTCAAACCAAAATTTATTCAGACACCTTCAACATTCCTCACATTTTATTCGCTATAGTTTAGAAAATGCTAATAAAATATGACAAGAACTCCAAGTTAAACTGTGTCAGAACAAATTTAGCTTGATAATACCTTTCTATTTGTACCGAATCTAATTGCAGAATGAGAGGGACAATACAGAACAGCCTAGCGCATTTCACACAGGCTGATAGTTTCACTTGTGTTTCACTCATGTTCAGTGCTTAAGGTTAAAAATAAATGATGTTTAAAGTGAATGAATGCCCCTATATGTTGTCATATATTTACGATTTAGTTTTAATTCAAATGATGCGTGCTGAGCGAACATCAATAAAGATCACACCACAGAAGTGCGCGCACGCTCTCTGTCTCTCTCTCTCTCTCTCTACTGTTAAGTAACATGTGCATTGTTTTACTTACTCGTTTTTGACATTTCCGATCGAAGTACAAACATTCCAGTGATATCTGTGAGAAAGGGATATTCACTCGACAAGCTCGCGCATCTGCGCCGCCGCGCGCTCGATCCACTCGTTTTGCTCATCAGCTTGCTCACATCTGCTATACAGACATTAATACTGAATGTTTAACATTATATTCATTGCATGTACATTTTTAGACATCCTTAATCTCTAATAACTACATTCTGCTGTCTGTTTTTCTGTTGTTGGTGTTTCTTTGTCTGAATATGGCACTGATCACATGGTTGGTATCGGCGTTTGGTATCGGGGCATTTTAACGAGTACGAGCACATGAGCTTAGTATTGGCCCGATACCAGTATCGGTGCATCCCTAATCAAGAGTTTTATATGTGTGTGTGTGTATATATATATATATATATATATATATATATATGTAAACAATAAGGTACTCGAGGGCACGTTAGGTACTGTGGTGCTCTTCTTGGTGCGACTTCTTCCCAGTGCGGTGCATCGGTGCGGTACTCGTGGCAGGGCAGGATCGGTCACTCACTGGGATCTGTAATCGAGAAGAGTACAGCACATTAATTCTCAGCTCGCTTGGAGATGTCTCTCACTGTCTCTCAGCCTCGCCCGGCTTATCTGGCCGCGGGCAAACAAGCCTCAGGTGTGGCCGATCCAGCTGTGATGAGCAGGTTGCAGGTGTTCCTCCTTCGTTTCCAGGGCAACGCTGATGAGAACTCGAGACGCTCGTCACACATTATATAATATTTGTTAATATCTTATTAATGAAAGGTTTTGTAAAGTTTTACTAAAAATACTTGTAACCAATGTAACCAATTTGAGACAATAAAATTAAGCACACAAATATTACTTTAAAATTGTCTTACACATACAGGATACATTTTTACGTCAGTTGTTCATTGTGTCCATTGTGCGTACGAAGGTGTTGAAACCGTTTCTCATTTCAGGTGTTACTCTGTGGGATAATAAATCACTGCGGGAAGATTTGGACAGTCGTCCTCAGCCCATGACTAGTTTGAAGTTCAGTAGCTCTGACTCTCTCTCTAGTAAGTCCAGTCTCCTGAATGTAAGTGCTTCACTGAAGGCCAGCTTTTTGGGGGGGCTGGTGGAGGTGGAAGGATCTGCCAAGTACCTGAATAACACCAAATCCTCCAACCAACAGTCCAGAGTAACAATGCATTACAGTGAAACCTCAAGATTTGATCAACTCACTATGACTCAGCTGGGTAAGATCACTTACCCTGAGGTGTTTGAGAAGAAAACTGCAACTCACGTAGTCACGGCTGTGTTGTACGGAGCTCAGGCCTTCATGGTGTTTGAACGCTCATTTGCAGAAGATGAAAACAAGCAGGAGATTGAGGGAGAACTGGATGTCATGGTCAAGAAGATCCCTAGATTTTCCATTGAGGGAAAAGGAGCTTTAAAAATGACAGATGAAGATAATAAAAAGGTTGATAATATCACCTGCACATTTCATGGTGATGTCCATCTCAAGCAGAATCCCACCACGTACATAGAGGCCCTAGAGGTGTACAAGAACCTCCCCAATCTGCTGAGGGAAAATCCACAGAATGCAGTGCCAATAAAAGTCTGGCTCTATCCTCTAACTTTACTGAATACAAACGCAGCTCGGTTGGAGAGAGAAATCAGCACACGTTTGATTTCCAGCATTGATGATATGATGGAGGACCTGGCGGAGGTAGAGAGGACATGCAATGACCTGTCCAGAAGAACAGAGGTAAATGTTTTCAGTGACATCAAGGAAAGGCTGGACTCATTTCGGGATTCATTTAGCATTTACAAGATGGTGATCCAGAAAGAACTGGCCAGGGTCTTACCGGCCATTAGAGGAGGAGTTATGGAGGAACAATCCCTGGAAGACATCCTGAAGATACACAGCAGTTCCTCTTTTAAAGCTGACACGCTTAACCAATGGTTAGATGATGCAAAGTCTGAACTTAACTTATTGAATAATCCCAGCAAGGCGCTGAATGAGATCCACATGGAAGATTCCGATGGGCTCAACGACATCCTTCTTGATCCTGATATTAATGTCATAGTATGCTTGACCTTCACCTCTCTAAAATATAAAGACCCATATCTTTCAATACTGAAAGAGTTTGAAATATCTGACAAGTTTACAGAGCTAGATAAAAAAATAAACCTGCCTTCTGTGACATCAGACATCAGAAAGTGGTTCAAAGATCATGATTGCATTGCAAAGATGAGAGAGAACTTATTGGTCTTCAAGAAATTTTCAGAGGCCAATAAAAATGAGAAGAATATCCGATTCATTATTTCTGCCATCTCCAATCCCTCCATTCCAGGCTCCTCTATCTATTTGTATGAAAATGGGAAACTGACAGACACACAGTTCCAGCCCGTGTCCAAGCCGCCCCAGCCAGTAGTGAAGAATATCCTGGAGCAAACTGTGTCCCTGAAACTGCAGAAGTCCCCAACTGGAGAAACAGTGAAGTACAGAGTGGAGTACAAGCAGGTGAAAGCAGATTCTGGAGCTGAGGAACAGTGGCTTGTCATAGACACAGCTGATGAAGACTTCACGCTGACTGAACTGGTATCTGGAAAGCAGTACCTGATCCGCTACAGGATAGTGGGTAAAGTGGGAGTGAGTGAAGCCAGTGAGACTGTCAGCCCTACACTCATTTCAAGTAAGTGTCATCTGCACATTTTTATGAATACTTTCTTTCTTTTTAAAAATTTCCTCAAAACATTTGCTATGTTCAAACAATCAACATTTAGAATTATGTTTGTGACTGCATTTAACAGTTGTACTCCACATGGCTCCAGGGGTTACTAAAGGCCTTCTGAAGCGAAGCACATTTTACACATTCTAAAGTAAAAAACCTACATCCTACTTTGTGCAAGTTATGCTTAAGTCAAATCTGTATAGCGGTTTGACCTGAAACTTTGTTATTTTACTTTATACAATGTAACATATGCTTCACTTCAGAAGGCCTTTTCCCCAGTGCAACAGGCCTGTGTGCCAGGAGCACAATTGTATAATTGTCATTTGTGAGGCATGTAAGCACTAAAATGGCAATTTGAAATGTTGCTGTACCCGTGTGATTTAATTTAGTCTGTTTTATTTTCTTTTAGTCGGTCTATTCACTACAGTTGCACTACAGATACACAATTTCAGTGTTATTGGTTATTAGTGATATATGTACGTTATGTGTGACAAATTATTGAATGTGTTGACCTAAATAACTGCTAAAACGATTATTGTAACAAAATGTTCTTTATTCTTTTGTTTTGTCACGCTTGCATACATGGGTCCTTTTTGACTCATGTGTGTAAACTTGACTTACTAATACAAAACCTAAGAAAATTTTAAATAATAGTTGATGTTTATTGAAAACAATATATTTTGAATATTTCTGGATAATGGAATTCATAGATCAGGGAAAATTAAATGCTGAAATAAACTAATTTCAAAAGATGAAACATGTCGTCAGTTAAGTCATGAAGTTACCAAAAGCTTCCTTAAAACTCTGCATGCAAGTATTTGTTATATATGAGTCACATTTAAGAATGTGTCTCTGAAATGCACTGGTTTTCAAAACTTCCCTGGTGCAGCCCAGCACGGTTGTAACGGGGCGAATGAGACGTGAGACGTGCAGATCCAAGTGCAAGCTTTTATTTGTAAACATGGTGAATTCACAGGCAGGGTCAAACAACAGCAAACAGGTATGGCACGGGCAAGACACAGAGTAATCCTAGGGCAAGCGTGGGTCGACGACCGGCGAACAATATCCAACAGGGCAAGGCAGAGAGATAATCCAGGTACACGAGCAGAAGTCCAAGGCAAGGCAAGACTAAGACAACGAGGATTTCATATCGGAGCTGAAACTAGTTGAGTTCTAAAAGCAGAACAATACCAGAACTAAACAGAAAAACACAGAATGGCTCGGTAAGGAAGCTAACACTAGGGGAGTGCTATACGCAGATCAATACTCGGCCTCAGGAATAGGGATGGGTACCGAAACTTGGTATTAAATCGGTCTCGGGGCTAAATTATGAAAGACCGGAGTATCGATAAGCTCTGATGTTATCGGTACTGCTGTCGGTATTGGAGAAATTAAGAAAACACGCATACATTTATTGTTGCTCTCTCTCTCTCTCTCTCTCTCTCTCTCTCTCTATATATATATACACATATATATATGTATATGTCGCCAGCTGTTTTTATGTGCAATAATATTCAAACATTTGTCTATGATGCACTTTTGCTATTCGCAATTCAGAAGCGAGATCGCGCTCACGCGGAGGAGCTTCAGCACGGGCAACATGAAAGTCCTTTAATTATGATAGAAGAGAGAACTAACTATTCAAACATCTGCTCACGCTTTAGGCCTGTGGCTGTTATATTAAGCTAAGTTTTTTTTTTTTTTTTTTCGAATTTGGCTTCTAAGGATTATAGCCACATTTCTTCTAGCACAACTTCCTTCCCTTCAAAGCGGCGCGCATTCATTCCTCCTAACCAAAACTTAACGTCTGAATCAGCTGCTCAGTCAGTGATTGTTGTAAAATGCCGTCTTTACTGTTGCTACATTGCAGGACATACAGTGGGTACGGAAAGTATTCAGACCCACTTAAATTTTTTCAATTTTTTTATGTTGCAGCCTGATACTACAATTGTTTAAATTCATTTT